>BHDV01069966.1:59690-101005 GCA_005406045.1 Adoxophyes honmai | reverse complement strand
AAAAGTGACAGCGTAATAGTGTTGGGACACATCACATCGTCTACCGTAGGGATGTGCCTGATACATCTGATTTTCACAGCTAACACTAGTGATGAGCAATTCTCAAATAGTTCGCACACAAAAGTGGTTATTTATTTATTCTGTTACTATGCACGATGAAACGAGAAAAAAAAAATAACCTGTGTAGTGTCGGGGTAGAATATCGCCTCGTCATTTCTTCCACTGATATTTATAGTATATGAATAAGTTTTAGTATAATAATATGCTTCAGGCGACATTTAGGCGAGTATTTTACCTTTTTTATCTGTTTTCAAACCTAAAATTATGTTAGAAGTGGTTAGTGGAAGTTCCGAAAGGACAAACATTTACTTTTTTTTTTTAATTTTGTCCTTTTGGAATCAATATTAGTATTTTAGATCCTGAATCCAACAATCATAAATTCCTCATACTTTGACAATGACAAGAAAACTACTGTATTTTTTAAACCTGCTGTGGAAGCAACATTTCTTCTAAAACGGTGTTGTCTAGCAACAATCTCCCCAACGCGTGACAAATGCAGGAAGGTTAACTTGCAAATTTACATTTTTATCTCTGGCCACCCCAGGACATTAGTCTTCATGTAAAACAGGCTTAATTGCTGTCCTATCGGGACGATTTATATGTCATATAAATGCAAATTTACAGTTATCTAACTGCTCATTGTAATGGTAATGATTTTTGACAGGAATTTTTTGATTGGCAAATTTGAATGAGAAAGCTGCTTTCTCCTTACAGTTGAGCTCTGATTTTTTAAGAAATTAATTAATAACAATGTGAAATGACAACCAAGTTCAATAAGTATTAAGACATACATGTATAATATATATCATCACGCTTGTATTACCAAACGGGGTAGACAGAGAACAAAATCAGCATAATTTTAGGATTAAACATTGATGAAAGTTGTATAATAGTGACAGGTTGTTAGCCTGTCGCCTAAAGTATACCTCAACCTTAGGGTTAAGAATATGAAAAGTAATAGACCTCGCCGACAAAATAATTGATATCTACAATTGGTGCCAATTTTCGATCATCTTCAACACATATAAAAAAGTTTAAATGTGAATAAATAATTTCTGCAGTGCGTTTGTTTCGAGTCGTATTCCTTAGCTTAAGATTCAACTTGAATAATTCGCAAGTATTATCGAACTAAATTATTCCTGACCCATCATAGAATCAATTTACAGTGAACGTCATAGTGACATTACATTGCTCGACAAAGAAAATCTTTATAACGTTTACTGTGAACACGTAATGCAATGGGTCAGGAATCAAATGGTTTGACTATACATTAGTCTATTTAACTGAAACGCATGTTTGGAAAATCAAAAACTTGCATTGAAACACAAAAAAAAATCTCTTCTCTGTACTGGTATAATCGTACTAGTATTTATAGTCAACCAGCATCCATTGCAACAAAACGTGACATAACACATCAAGTCAACAATGTAACAAAAAACATCCGGAACCAACATCCGCGCGTCCATCAAGTCGGAAGGGTGCTGAGCAATAGACGCATGAGAAGGGCAGTTAACTCGCTTCCTTTCCCGAGGGAGCGCCTGCGCAGACGCCAGTCCACCGTCGCGATCAATCGAGGACACACGATCGACCTTCCAAGTGTCCAAGGCCCTAACCCAGTCATTACCACTAAAATGAGCACCATCTCCTCCTCAAGCGAATGGTGAAATAGAGCGGCTCAATCGTACACTAAAGTTTTCAACTATGGCTAATCGAAATCCGAGTTGCGACAGAAACGCTTTAAACAGTGTTGTGCTTTGGTGTTTGTGTGTGTTTGCGCTTATTATCAGTGGATATAGCTTGTATCGTCAGCATCTCTTAGAGCAGAAGTTGATGGCGATGGAGGAACAGCATTGGGAGCTGAGGAGTTGGGTGCAGAAGAAAGAGAAGACCAGAGATTTCATCAGGATGGAGCCGGATAAGCTGTTGAAGAGAGAGACGAGGGAGACTAATGATTGCATCTGTCCAGCAGGTAAGTGGCTGATTGTTTTAAGTGCCAGCAGTTTCTTTTAGCTTTTTCAACCTTTAGGGGAGAAGATATTTAATAAACATCAGCGTAAGGAAAGAGCCATGTTTTAAAATGTCAGGTTGTGAAATTTAGGGCACAATCCTCGCAATAAAGTATTCACTTACACAGCTTCTTGTTTTAAAGCGAGTAAGCTGTCCGGACTAAAAATATACTCTTTTACAGGGTTATTTATTGTTCAAGTGTCTTCAAACACTTGAGAGAGACGAATGGTTATAGTTTTTATTTATGATTTCAGTTTTATTTCACCATTTCAAGTAAGAAGGCATTATTTTAAAAAGATTTTCATTAAAGTTTTAAAAAGTTTGATTACTAAATAATTAATGTGATCATGGCGTCTGTTGTTTGTTAAAACAACAAATTAGTTTTTCATTTTATGATTAATTATTTATTCGTCTCATTTCCGTCTTTTAGTAGTGAGCGTATTATTTCATAATTAACATTAATTATTTGGTTCATCTTCATCAGTGATCCCTCTTGGTTCAATTACTCTGTCGTACTATTAAGTCCTAACGTAAAATACTCATGGTAGCGTTTCATAATAGACATATTTACACTCGAACCAATTAATTCCTGACCCCAATAACAGTTATAGTGGCTTCCTTAGCTTCAACAAGAAAACTTATTACGTTTAAAGCAACAACGTCCTCTGGAGGGTCAGAAATCAATTTATTTGATACGATGTATCTATCATCTCCTCTTCAATGAACCAATCCCTCTCATGACAATTCAACATGTAACCTATCATCTTCTCTACAATCAAGCAGTACCTTTCTAAACAGTAACAAAATATCAGCTACCTGCACTACTTTTCCCAGGAGTCCATAACCGGCACATGGTGACAAACGCTTCCTCTCAGTTTACGCATCCACGATCCAGCCGCCACGTCAATGCTTCCACTAGCGACCACTTTACAATATCCGGCTATAAAGTCAATTGGGTACGTCCCATGCACCCGAAAAACAACCTTGCCCCTTTAAACAGAGAACCCAAGCGGTGCCACCGAATACTAGGACGAGGCAAATTGTGATGCCCTATTGTCACTACCATTACCAGTAATGGTTCAATGAGGAGTATTGAAAACGCTCTTTCAGAGGCCTACAAATCAGCTTTTATCCAATTTAAGTGGAAGACCGTGTGAAGGGATTTGAGTGGACCCTCATGCAAGTATCGGGTCCACATTGGTCGTTTCCGTCGATAGTAATGTCACTTCTAAGATTAAGGATTTGATTGGTGTATGAGAGACGTCACGTGGTCTCTAGTAGTTCTGGATACGATTACTTGTCTCAATTGGAGAAGAGGGAACAATCAATAGCACGTTGTTTTTAGGCCATACCATGCTTACACCAGAGAGAAGAGAAAAATCCATGATACCATCCACAAAAGGGCACATACTGTCGGGTATAATAAAACCTTTTCATTTCATCCGTGAATACTGTAAGAGGTCACTAATTTCACTAAGGTCACTAATGAAGAAGATTTATGTATGCTTTGGGCGATACGCTACCAATCTGTCACTGTTTGAACCTAGAATTATTCCCAAAGTTGCTGTCAAACGTTCAATCATCATAGTCTAGACTTTTCTAACCCTTTTTAACTGTTAATAATATTTTATGCGCTCTATCTACCCATTTAGGAAAACTGGCGTAATTTTTAAGTATATTTTGCAAAAGTAATTTTATTCAGAAAGAATCTCAGGACGGAAAGTTTCCAAAAATCTGTCGCCAAATCAAAGGTCTACTAATTGGATCTTATTGTTCCGTGACAAATAAAGGCTTGGTAATTTAAACTTTCGCGGAACTCCCTGGAATAAAAGATGGTCCCTCCCTCTGAATCTACTGGTTTTTTAAGCTTCAGTAGTACTTGAAGAAGACAATTCGGATATTGAACTTAAAACCACAGAACTACAGCGGTGGAAATGCCATCAGCATTGATCATTTGATTGGCTTAGATATCAGTTTGACATTTAAACCATTAGAAATGTGTCTTAATTTGTGAGCTTCACTAGCACTACTAAAAAGCAATAAAATCTTGCTAGCAAACCGATTTGCCCCGAAATGCGTGGCTGTAGATATACTTTACCCACATGATTTATTTTGTTTAGGTCTTTGTTAGACTAGTCGGTCGACGGTACCCTCGAAGAACGTATAACAAACATAATTATTATCGGTGTTGTTCTGAAGAGAGGCCAAATTAGAAGTACCCGAAACCGATGAGCACGTGGGCATTCCAGAAACAAAATGTACCCTGATTTTTTTAAACTAAACAATTTTGAAAAGTTTAGAAAAAGTGTCCCATTTTTAACTGTCATTTTCCATAAATTCTGTACAGAAAATTAAAAGGCAAAAGTGACGAGGAGGGATGAATATGGATGAAGTGAAAGAAATATATCCGAATAGACGTTTGGGCGCTTTGTTATCTCTCCATGTCACATCTAGTATGTTTAGTTCCGCGTAAAACCCGGTTTAAAATTAAATTTCCAATCCAATACCTGTCAAATACTTGCAACACTTCTTTCAGCCCTTTTAACCAAGAAGGTAATTTTGTTGATCCAATTAAGAACCAATCGTTTTGTCGCTCTTTTTTGGGTTTTTCCGGCGTCTGAGTTATTCAGAGTTTTCTTTACGGATTTTATGTTTGTGATGTTAAAATAGAGTAATACCTTTTTCAACGCAAATCACTCATAATTATACGCCACAGTTTTTAAGTCAATAATGGATTTAAGGCGGGTCCAGATTAGTGACAATTCGCCGGACCGAACACCGTGATGTCGCCGCGGACTTGTTACGTATAGTGGGGACGGGTGGAAGTTTGCATCGGATCTGACGCTGGTGGTAGCTCCGTGAACGTGACAAAGCTCGGTGTCGGTAACAATAGTGTGGACGGCATTTGTTACGGGTACAAATGCTACGATAGTCCTCTACAATCGATGAATGCCATTTTGAAACTTCCACCAACGTCTTGTCAAGACGTGCATTCGCCCGATCCTTCAATCCCGTGTAGGTACCAGCTCGATGACACGCGTGCTTGTACGCGTGACAAAAATCGCAGTGTGGACCTCTCCCGCACACCGAGACAGTACCGAACATCCTTTGAAAAAACCCACTTTCCACTGGATCGGCCCGTAACCAGTGTCATTTGACCGTAACAAAACCAAAATTTATCACAACCACATTGTGGGAGTACGTACAATGTTTGGGTGTACGGACATTTTGTTCCGGAGAATTGAACGGATAACTGATCGTAACATTTGTAGGCGTAACAAATTCCGTCCACACTATCGGTACAAACTCCCGGCTCTGTCACGCTCACGGTGTTCGGTCCGGCGAATTGTCACTAATCTGGACCCGCCTTTAGGTATACTTTAGGCGGCAGACTAGCAACCTGTCACTATTATTATATATTATTATCTCTTTCATCTGTTTTTTAGACCAAAATTATACTGAAAGTGGCCGCGTAACGTAAAATAGGCATGGCTAGTCTATGTACATTTCATGTGCTCTGCCTACCCCATTTGGAAACACAGGCGTGACGTATGTACTTATATAACCCCTGTTTATAACCCCTGAAGACCAGAGAGTAACGTTTAGTGAAAACGCGGCTTTAGGAGATAAAGCAAGTGTTACCAAAGCTCTTATTTTGTGATAATACGTTATTAACAAGTGTCGTCCCTCCCAAAATGTTTCCAGCACGTTTGCAACATACCAGGGCCATGGCAACCCAGTAATTGTCCACCGCAACGCAGTAAATGTAGCTGAAACAGTAAGTTTGGGGTTGTTTTAGGGCCAGAAAGATATTTTTTATAGGTACATTTTCTGCAACACTTTTTTTTACAGGAAACATTTCACGGTTATTGTAACAAGGGTTGGTTGAACTTTTTTCGCGATTTTGAAGGATCCGGATTACTATTCCAGAAATTTGCGACTGTAATTATATTTATTTATTTCTACCATTCTTAATTTAAAACAAGTTTTTGGCTTTGAAACAATGAATTCGTGGAAAAAAGAAACAAAAAATAAAGTCTGCGTAGGAATTAAACCTTGAACCCTAATAATCCGGGTTATGTATGTGCTGACTTGGCTCTTACAGCATAGTAAACACTACTACCTATTTGTGTGTTAAGCGTTAAGATAAAACGAAATTATATCTTATAAAACTTTTATCCAACCATTAATAATTATTGACAATTACAAAACCTAAATTATGATACATACATTTTGTTACGTCGGATTGGTCGGGTTGTATTTCAACATGTAGTTTACAAAATTTCTGTGTATCATAATTTTTCGTACAGTAAAATGTTCTTATTAGTGATTTTATGCCTCTAGCTATTTTTGTGGAATACTAATAAGCAGCAAAAAAAATAAGATATTAGGCGGTTTCATAGCTTCAATGCAATTTCAATGATGGCAAAGTACTTCCAAGGATCGGCGAGCGTTTGCTTAAATAATCGAACTAGAACCATTCGCATGCGTATACTGCTTCTTGTGTGTACTCTGTGGCCACAGTATGCTCTTATTGGCTAAGTTGGGCGATACCAAAATATTTGTTGGCTCCTTCTGCCGCCTTATTACTTGTTAAAAGAACACGTTACGTTTATGGCTGTTATTTATTATGAGGTTTATTAGGCATTTGGGTTTGCATTACCCATTTCAATATGGTTGGTTTAACGATACTGTGATTTTAGACTATTATTAACAGGAGTCAAAAAAAGCCGTGGTAGCCCAGCGCTTCGACCTGTGGTCTCTCAAGCAGAGGGTCGTGGGTTCAAACCCCGGGCTCGCACCTCTGAATTTTTCGGAATTTATGTGCGATATCGAATTTGATATTTATCACGAGCTATTCGTTGAAGGAAAACATCGTGAGGAAACCTACACACAGCGAAAAAGTAATTCAACGCTGGGTGTGAAGTTCCTAATCCGCACTGGGCCCGCGTGGGAACTATAGCCCAAACCTTCTCATACTGAGAGGAGGCCTGTGCCCTACAGTGGGACGTATATAGGCTGATGATGATTAACAGGTACTAGATATTTAATCTAATACACCATTAAAGTTTGATAACAATAAAACAATTGCCACCCAGTAGGCGCTACAAACGTCAATTGGAAAAGTATAGTGCTTCAATCGATTTTCATTCCCCTTAGCACAACAGGGCGCGAGTAGAGATACGCGCGAGATAGACTATACATGTCACTGTCTAACTAGAATCATCAGAAAGTGGCAGGTAGACTATCCCGCGCGTGACGGGACGTGTTGCCGTGCTGAGCCTACATAGCTAACACTATACACCTTTTAGGCTGCCTTTCCACCAGAGATGTGCTATACTACGATGCTACGGATACGTTTAATATCCACCAATCATTGGTGCACATAGCATAGCACCGGTGAAAACGGATTTCGTAGCGCTGCTGGATACATCTTCGCAGCATAGCTGCATAGCACATCTTTGATGGAAAGGCAGCCTACTGGCTGTCCGAGGCAGCAGAGCTGTGAGCGAGATAAAAGCCCGCCAATAGAATTGCAAAAAAAGAATTAGAAATAGTGTGATAAGGGAACAAGCTGGTGTGAAAGTAGACATAGTGACAAGGATTGAAAAGAGTATGCTTAGCTGGTTTGGTCATATAGAGAGGATGGATGAAAGAAGATTGACTAAACAGATTTATACGGGAAGTGTGAATGGGTGTGTTGGGAGGGGAAGACCTAGACGGACGTTCCGTGACCAAATCGCGGACGTTTTAGAAACAGGTCAGGTCAAGAGTACCCGAAATCGGCGAGCATGTATGAAAAGACTAATGAATGTGGATGAAGCAAAAGAAGTATGCCAGGATCGTAGCAAGTGGAACAAAGTGGTCTCTGCCTACCCCTGTGGGAAAGAGGCGTGACTGTATGTATGTAGGTATAGAATTGCATAAAATCTCCGCTCCTTTTCATTGGATGCAATTCTATTGGTGGATTTTTATCTCGCTCACCTCTCCGCTGCCTCGCTACGCTCCAGTGAACAGGCAGCTTTAGTCTAAAGACATAGGAGGTTCACTACGCAGTTTAGGTACGATCTACTGGCGAGACCGAGTGAAAGGTAAAGGCAAGGCAGAAGGAGATAGCAATATTTTTACGATTGAACATGTTCTGGAATGGACCTTTCTGTACTTAGTGCTATTATTATTATGTGCTATACATCTCTTTGATGAATGACATATATACACACATCACGCCTGTATTCCCAATAGGGGTAGACAGAGCACACAAAACGCTACATAGACAAAACGATGACTATTTAACGTTTCGTGGCCACTTCTAGCATACATTTTTGTTTTGTTTAACATTAAACTCCCGTGAGACTCACTCATCTTATAAAACACGCATAACTCACGAAACATGTCGAGCTAAACTCGATTTATAACGTGAGTTATCCGTGTTTTATAAGATTTTTGTTTTGTTTTAAGGTGGCAGGTCCAATAGTGACAGGTTGTTAGCTTGTTGCCTAAAATATACCTTAACCTATATCCTTAGTCGAATCTTACGACATCCACGGAAGAAATGGAGAGGTGTTATTCACCCAACACCACACGGGCGCCCAAATTTAATAAATGAAATCGAGCCAGTAAAGTAATATTTTGTTCAGTAGTCAGGTAAAAATCTTACCAACCAACAGGAAACTCAGCGTACGCCGCAGGGTAATAATTATCGAGCTAAGTATCCAAAACTTAATTTAACCCTCCTAAAGTTGGCGACCTTTTAACTACCCCGCGAAATTGCAAGGGTTGAACTTAAACAAGTTGTTTAGGCGATTTTATGTTTCAAGTAGTTAGTTAGCAACTTCGTAGAGTTCGGTCGAAACCGGTGAAAATGACTAAACTTGGGGGTGGTTGGTTTTTGGCCCAGTTTTAAAGTCTGGAAGTTAAGAGTAAGTAAATATTTTAAAAGCCGTGGTAGCCTAGCGGTTCGACCTGTGGCCTCTCAAGTAGAGGGTCGTGGGTTCAAACCCCGGGCTTGCACCTCTGAATTTTTCGGAATTTATGTGCGATATCGAATTTGATATTTATCACGAGCTATTCGGTGAAGGAAAACATCGTGAAGAAACCTACATACAGCGACGAAGTAATTCAACGTTGTGTGTGAAGTTCCCAATCCGCACTGGGACCGCGTGGGAACTATAGCCCAAGCCCTCTCATACTGAGAGGAGGCCTGTGCCCTGCAGTGGGACGTATATAGGCTGATGATGAATGAATGAATGAAATATATTTAGAAGTCTGTCCCCTTAGCACGACAGGGCGCGAGTAGAGATACGCACGCCATAGACTATACCTGTCACTGTCTAACCAGAGACGTCAGAAAGTGACAGGTAGACTATCCCGCGCGCGACGCGACTAGAGAATGTTCCGTGCTAAGCCTACAGGTGGGCCGTGTGGCGACCAAGGGAGGTTTATGTATATTTCAGGCGACAGGCTAGCAACCTGTCACTATTATACTTTCTAACTTAAATCCTAAAAATGTGCTAGAAATGGCTGCAAATCGTAAAATAATCATGATTTTACCTATGTAGCGTTTCGTGTGCTTTGCCATTCAATTTCGGAATATAATGCGATATTAACAATGACGACTATTTCACGTTTTGTGGCCTCGTCTAGCATATTTTTTAGGGTTCCGTACCCAAAGGGTAAAAACGGGACCCTATTCCAATTACTGAGACTTCGGTGTCTGTCCGTCTGTCACCAGGCTGTATCTCACGAACCGTGAGAGATAGAGAGTTGAAATTTTCACAGATGATGTATTTCTGTTGCCGCTATAACAACAAATACTAAAAACAAAATAATTATAATAATTAAGGGGGGCTCCCATAGAAAAACGTGTTTTTTTTTTGCAGTTTTGGGTCTATTTAAATAACTGTAACAGCTAAATACTTTAAATGCTCACAGAATATTTAATTAAATATTTACTTTAAAAATAAATAATAAAATTAAAATAAAATTAGTATTTAAGGGGGGCTCCCATACAAAAATTCAGATTTTTTGCAGTTTTTGGTACGGAACCCTTCGTGCGCGAGTCCGGCTCGCACTTGGACGGCTTTATTTAGGTTTTAAGTTGGCAGATATTATAGCGATAGGTTGCTAGCCTGCCGCCTAAAACATATCTTAACCTATTCCTAAGTTACTTATTACGTCATCCACAGAAGAAATGAAGAGAAAAACTCTACACCACACACATTCATAATAACAACAGAAAATCAGAAACGTTTAATTCATAACAACTGTAAATTATCCGTGGATTTAAATATAATAAATCATCCGTGTGTTATATTTACAAAATCGTGCCCAAGGGAGGTTAATCCTGCGAACGGTTTAAAAATACATCGGACAGTATTTTCCCTCCATTTCAGGGGACGGCTGACGAAAAAATAATACACAATTAAACCGTTGTTAAAAATATCTCTAATTTTTATTAAAAAAACCTTCGGCATCCTTTAGGATAATAATTACCCTGTAGTAACGAGGCTTGCTGAAAAATTATACGCTTAATAAATTCATGGGAACAGAGGGCTCACCTTATGTAAATTAACGGGTTTCCATTGCACTGCGATACGATTTTTGCTCATTTATTAGATACGACATACAACCACGCCTGTATTCTTGGCAGAGCACACAAAACGTGAGAGATAAAACCACGATTAAGTATGACTTTTCATGCTTGGCAGTCACTTTTTAGCATAATTTTAAGTTTGAACAAAGGTATGATAGTGACAGGTTGCTAGCCTAGTACTTATATACATTAACAATTATAATTAGTTTATCGAAATGCATTAATCCTAAGGACATGACTGTGTGCTCGAGATTGAAATTATAAAAAGATCAACTTCAAAAAAAAACCTGACTCTAATTTTACGAAGACTTAGATACGATTCGTCTAGATTATAAAGATCAGAGACGTGTATCGTTTTCGTTGTGACGTTGTAAGTAGGTAAGTTATTTATTACCATAACACCGAAACAAATGATCTCGAAGGCTCTCATAAAACGTTACCCTTCTTTCTTGAACAGACGGTTGAACGTCGCACTCACGTCACTGAAATATCCTCAAAAATCCCGCGTTGTAATGGAAACGTGCTAATTTAAGGGTCCTCATTGTTTACACAAAGGTGTAGGGTACGTAACCTGAGCCTAGTCAAATTAATTCCACCCTTATTTATTCTGTATCGTCGGGGTTGGATTGATATTCATTTGCTAAACGCTTTGCGCATACATTGTTTGGTAACAACAATAACTTTCGGAGAAGGGTTTGTGTCATAGAGCTGGAACAAAGAATGGTTCATACATAAATAAATTAACTTAAGCGTCCGAAGATTTAGTTGATGAAGTTAAAAAATATATTAGTTTAATTAATAAATTCAGTTTTGCAATAGCCGATAGGGTAGCGAATTGCGTCTAATAATCAGAGTTAAATATTTATGTTTGATATCGTGTTAGTAGGAGTGAAGTTTGGGCGAATGTACGATGTTTGCATTTGCGTTCTATTAGGGCAATGTCTTACACAATTATCATTAACACATAATTAGAATAACGTTTAGAATTTAGAAAATACGTATGTATATTAAAATGACGGGACAGAAAAAAAAAATCTTAAAAGTAGGAAAGTACTGAAGAAGGCTTGTAATAATAAATACGTAAGAGAAAATTTATAGCACTGACAGCAATGCTGTTTTTAAGCCACTCTCAAATCCACATGGTAAGTTTACAAATCCGCGATATTTTCGATAGATTTACGGCAAAAGATGCATGTCACTTGACAAATGAGATGTGTCGGGTGATACAGGAAAACCAAATACATTGCTGCTACTTATTCTTCCATAATTTCTACTTCTTGTCAATAAAGTTGAAAGTGAAGTGGTTTTTGCCGAGGATGGTAAATTTAACGTGGTAATGTACAGAAGGCCTTATAAATTCGTCTGTCGCGAGAGAAATAATGAGGCAGGGAATGAATGATCTTCGCAAGTCTTTAACTTGTTTTTCTGAGATCTCAATTCAATTTGAGCAATGAGTAATTTTATTGTTGTTTTGCTGAGTGTGTGGGTGGGATTTATGAGAGTTTAAATCCAGTTTACGGTTGTTTTTGTTTTAATGTGAATGAAGCATACTGCACTGACAATGGATACAGAAAATGGTTAGGGATGATGACAGGGTTAAAAATAAATTTATCATTCTAATTAGTACGTAAAAGTTAGACCATGGAAAAAAATGAGACACATATTTTTTAGTTAATCAAATAATTAAACATCGACAAAGGTACAGATCATCAAACTTCCTGAGTGGGGGCTCGTGACGTCACGTTTGAGTAAAACTCAGTACAATTTTTACTCAAATGTGACGTCACGCGAAACTTTTAGGCTCTGTATTATCGTCATTTTTTGTCTGTCCAATAAAAGAAAAAATATGTGCACAATATTTTTTCGTAGTCTATCTGACGGACTAAATAGTTTTTTTCTAGTCATCTAGCCTATTGCCAATGTCTTTGGGTTCAAGTCCCGCTTCTTAACGAGTTTCTTTATACATTGTCATTATGTAATGAGAAATATGGATATTATGGTTTAAGGTTTAAGTATGTCTACACCATACTCAATAATGACTGCTTATAAAGTTACTGTATATGCAACAGTACATAATTAAGCACAAAACTCCTCGTGATTATTTACGAAACTCATTCTTCGGGCTCATTTTAGTACCCACTCGTATACACATGATTTTTATATCATGCAGCAATGACTTAAATAACTATTAACAACTTCGAAACCCATGTTTAGAATATTTTAACCGCCGTATAGAAACTGATGCAAACTAAACCAATAAATCGAAGCGAACTTCGCCAACTTGTTCTTTCAAAAGTCTGAGAGCCAATTTATTTTTTACGTCTCCATATCGCTGGTTTATTTTTTAAATAACCGATATTTGAGTTTGTTCTGTTCATTATACTTAATAAAATAATAATCATCATCATCAGCCTATATACGTCCCACTGCAGGGCACAGGCCTCCTCTCAGTATGAGAGGGCTTGGGCGATAATTCCCACGCGGGCCCAGTGCGGATTGGGAACTTCACACACAACGTTGAATTACTTCGTTGTTGTGTGTAGGTTTCCTCACGATGTTTTCCTTCACCGAATAGCTCGTGATAAATATCAAATTTGATATCGCACATAAATTCCGAAAAATTCAGAGGTGCGAGCCCGGGGTTTGAACCCACGACCCTCTGCTTGAGAGGCCACAGTTCGAACCGCTGGGCTATCACGGCTTAAATAAAAAATAATAATAATCCAGCCTAAACACGTCTCACTGCAGGGCACAGGCCTCCTCTCAGTATGGGGCAACGCAGACGACAAACATTTTGTGCGATCGAGACTGCGGCATATAATTCCATAGGTTCTATTTTGACAGACTAAAAAGTCCGTCGCGGATAGTCTGTCGTCTGCGCGGGGCCTATGAGGGGGCTTGGCCATAGCTCTCACGCGGGCCCAGAGTCTAGTATAAACTTCACACAAATCACATCAAATTATATTTCGCACAATATTCCGTGTAATTCAGAAGTACGAGCCTGGGGTTCGAACCCACGACCCTCAGCATGCCACATTAGGGAATACAGCATGTGTGTGATACTTTATTATAATGAAATGAGAAAAAATAGTTTAATACTGAGCTGGATAAGAAAATATACGAATAAACAACAAAGATTGGAAACGTGCCCGCCTTGTTGCGGCGGCATAAGCAGACACACATTGCGTACGTGGAATGCATGGACATTTATATTTTCTTCTCTCTAAATTATCACAGTATACAACATGTCCCGTTCCCGTGTGGTGCCGGGTTAGAATAGCACCTCCCCCTTTCTTCCCGTGGGTGTCGTAAGAGTCGACTCTGGGAAAGGGTTAGTGTATTGTGGGCGATGGGCTAGCAACCTGTCACTGCAATATCACGTTTAACCATCTGGTTACCCTGAAATAGCTAAACGTGGCACTGGATTTTTGAATTCATGTGCTCTGTCTACCCCTCTTGGGATTACAGGAGTGAGAATATGTATGTATGTATGTACATATAGAGCTTATACAGCTTTGCAATATATTAAGATTATTAAGTATAGATGATGTATACTGTAACAAGTACAGAGAACGGCATTTTTGTGTTGGTTTGGGCACGTGGAGAAAATGGACGAAAGAAGGTTGTGTAAACAAATCGACAATCTGCGCAAGATTTGGCAAGCACACTTTAACGTATAATGTTAGTGCGTTAGTTAGGGGCAGCGCAGACGACAGACTTTTGTGCGATCGAGTCTGCGGCGCAATAAAAACTCTTAATGGCGCGCAGACAGTTTCCATTCAGAGTTTTTATTGCGCCGCAGACTCGATCGCACAAAAGTCTGTCGTCTGCGCTGCCCCTTATAACGACAAGCACTAACGTAGCTTTTAATTATTTTTTACTGTTGAAAATCTGTCTACTACACCATAAGACTGTGCTGAACAAAATCATGACAAGTGTCAAAGGCAGTGTTACGGTGTAAAATCAATTCTATTCCATCAGAAATAGAGGATACGATGTAAGCAGAGTTAATCTTGTAATTGTTAACACGCGTCCCACAGAATCTCAATATTTCATCTAGCACATGCATTGCCTTTATAAAATAAGTAAAGCTTTCAGTTTAGACTCTATCACGGAAGAGTAAAGCTGAAATTGCTTTGTGAAAATGCAAGTTAAATGTCAATTGACGGTACTTTTGAATGGTTATAGCGATATTATAAGTTTTCTAACACCTTTTCATTTCTCCCGTAAGAGGCGACTAAGATGATGGGTTTAGGTATGCTTTAGGCGACAGGCTAGCAACCTGTCACTATTTTGCTACCTCTTCCGTTCAAATCTAAAATTATGCTAGAAATGGCCGCGAAGAGTGAAATAGTCATGATCATGGTTTTGTCTATGTCGCGTTTCGTGTGCTCTTCCTGGCCCATTTGTGCTTCTACTTACTTTTACACAGTTATGCCATTATTAGATTTTGCACAATTTACAAAGACAGCTGCGAAGTTGTACAGAATCGCAAACAGAAGAAACTATAATGGCATAAGTGTTGACTAACTATTATTCTTCTTACTATGACAGCATAGGAATTGGTTCCAAACTTCTGAGCTTAAACCTAACAAAATACCAACAATTTGGGTCAAGACATGCAAATCCTGGACTTGTGGAAGCAATCCAATTTGGAACTAACTCCCCAGAGATACCAATGCACCACAATTTTAATTTAACTTCTTAAAATACACAAAAATAAGTCCTATTTTTATGCAGACTAAGTCCAAAACTGTAGCCGAATTTTTTTGTTTCGATGAAATAGAGACACAGTAATGTATTCAAAGCTTTATGAGGTTTTAAGAAAATTGAAGGATTCCGTTGCTTGAACTGAGTCTTCGGAGGAATTGAGTTGTACTATCACATCAATTGATTCATGACCCACCATAGATACAGCTTAGGATCCAACCGACGACACTGTACAGACAAAACTATGGCTATCTCATGTTTTGTGGCCACTTCTGGCATATTTTTGACGTGACAACGTCTTATAATTCGATGGAGCCGGCTGCACGAACGAAAAAACATGACGTATGCGGCGTTACGTCGATCTGAGGCGTCTCATTAAACCAATTACGTTGCAGAAAGTTTCTCAGAATTTCAACTCCAATTCTCAACCTTCGATAGGTCAGTTAGTAGAGCGGTGGACTGTAGAGGAATAAGTCACTGGTTCAAATCCGGTTCGTAAGAGTTCTTTTTGTATTTTTTTTTAATGCATGCTATAAAATATATTATGTTAATTTTAATTTAATATTGAATAAATATACTGTAGTAACTCATTCAAAATAAAATAAAATTTTATTTTGAAAAATGGAACCATTCCATCAGTATTTTCATATGACGTTGTCACGTTCAACCATCGTCCGTAAGCCGATTTTACAGACAACCGATTTTTTTTGTTTAGGTTTTGAGTTGGCATGTATATTAGTGACAGGTTGCTAGCCTGTCGTGTAAAATATAGGTACCTATTTCCTTTGTGGCCTCTTTCGACACCGCACGCCCAAACAAATTAATTACAAACTTTTATTAAACTTCACTTTTGTATGTTTGTATGTTTATTTTATTCATACACCTGTTTTCACGTGTAATAAGTATTGTGTTAATACATTGTCATTGTCATTTTGTAGCGAAACTAAAAAATCAACTTTTTATCGAGTTTCTAGCGGCGGTTTTTTTTTCTGTGATATTCTTTCTTAAGAGGATAGGAGTCGCACCACTTCTCCATACAAACGTAGTCCCCTGTTTTCTCCCTGAATAATGACATTAGAGCAAAAATTCTTTTTACAATTTATTTGTATCTGTTGTGGCTATGCCTCTACGATTTGCTTTTATCGATATTCTAAATAAAAAAATAAAAAAAAATAAAAAAATTAGAAAATCGATAAAAGCAAATCGTAGGGGCATAGCCACAACAGATACAAATTTAATAAAAAATGTTTGCTCTAATGTCATTATTCACGGAGAAAACAGGGGACTACGTTTGTATGGAGAAGTGATGCGACTCCTATCCTCTTAAGCGCCTCGGTATTTAAGAAAGGCTGATGGGATAGGCAGTTATATAATCGAAACCATGACTAATTTTCGTTTCGCAGCCACTTTTAGCATAGCTTTAAGAGGTAAAATAGTGACAGGTCAGCAGCCTGCCTTTCCTTTGTCACCTCTTACGGCATCCTCGGAAGAAATGGAAATGTGTTATTAAATGTGTATCCTAAACACGACACTATACCACACTGTTTTTTATCCCGGAAAAATGATAAGTTCCCATGGGAAAGCGCGGGCGACTAAGCCGCTAGTTAAATGAAATTATAAAGTAACTTTTTTAGGTAAATCTTGGCTTCAGAGTTTAATAAACTTTGTTAAGTAACGGCCCTAATTATGGAGATTATATTTTGTCCGCGTCTCACGAATAAAATATAAATGTTAAAGTTAAAATTTAATTCTGCCTAACGAGGGCATTTAAAATGTTCTTTGAAGTGTTTTTGCTTTTCTGCGTTTTATTTTTGCATCGCCGCAAGCAATAGCTTCATTTTACTTTGTAATTCTTTTACTGTAAAAAATCTGACAAAATAATTACCGTTGCTTAATACAAAATTGAACAAGCAGCTTTTGTACTAAAATTTTGTTTTTTTTTTAAGTACAATTATGGAAAATAAGGGCAAATTATGAAGGTCTTAGGCAGTTAGACATTCTGAAATTATTTCCCTAACACTTTGATTATTTACAGAATATTAAATGTTTTTGTTTAGTTATCTATACATATTATAATTAGTGCATTCTAGGTGTTTAGAAAATTGAACTAAAATTCTACAAGCAAAACTTGCGAAAGGATGTCCACGTTAGCTAGACCTCATTCTGCCTGTGTTAGTTCTTACGAACATAGGTCTGTTTAAACTGGACATCTACTACCATTATAACAAGGTCCCGTATCATAAATTCATAGCTTGATATTCGAGGTCAAGTAAAACTGGATTGTGCTGGACTGCCTGGTGCAGCAAGACCTGAAGTTGTTTAGAAAATGGTAGTTGTTAGAGGTCAAGTGAAAATGGACGGTAAGTAAATAATATAGTAGATAGCGGATATCAGTTGAAACGCATTGTGCTCGAGATAAGGCGAATATTTGGATATGGTTTGTTCTGTGGGAGTTTGGGAGTAAGGCCACGTCTTGGAGTATGAAGAGCGTGTATCGCTCTTATTGAAACCACTGGCAAAAAGAAGTAAAAATCAATTAATGGGAATCTTATCACACGAAATAACAGTTTGCTGTGTGGTTTCAAGTTAAAATAACACCTCTCCATTTCTTCCGAGGACGTCGCAAGAGGCGACTAAGGAAATACGAGTACTTGATTGATTATGGTATATTTTAGGCGACAGGCTAGCAATCTGCCAATTCAAAACATAAAAAAATATGCTAGGAGTGGCCACGAAACGTGAAACAGTCACGGTTTTGTCTATGTAGCGTTTCGTGCGCTCTGCCTACCTCATTAGGGAACACAATTGCGTGATGTATGTATGTATGGAACGGAGATCAATTTCTGTAAATAAAGAGAGAGACTAAATTTTTGTCCCGTGTGGTGCCGGGTTAGAATAGCGCCTCCCCCTTTCTTCCCGTGGGTGTCGTAAGAGTCGACTCTGGGAAAGGGTAAGTGTATTGTGGGCGATGGGCTAGCAACCTGTCACTGCAATATCACGTTTAACCATCTGGTCACCCTGAAATTGCTAAACGTGGCACTGGATTTTTGAATTCACGTGCTCTGCCTACCCCTCTTGGGAATACAAGCGTGAGAATATGTATGTATGTATGTATGTACTAAATTTTTGTGAATAACTCTCTTTTTCTCTTTCCTGCCTTTCTTTCTTATTAACACTCGCTCCCGCTCCGCTCAACCTTAACCCTATCCTATCACGGTCAAACGCTCCCCGCTCACTCCAAACTAATTCCTATGCAGTTACCATACAGTTAAACTCACTGGACCAGGTTTTGCATGCTAATTCCCAAGTTACGGTGCTCCTTGAGTTTTGACTATCTCTGGTAGTTAGACGGTCATTTTAGTTGCAGCTCCCGTGGGATTGACTTTGTAATGCAGTTGTATACCATCACTCCCACATTTCCAAATGGGTAGGCAGAGCACACAAAACGCTACATAGACAAAAGAATAATTATTTCACGTTTTGTGGCCACTTCCAGCATATATTTTTTTAGTTCTTAGCCTGTCGCCTATAGAATATCTTAAACTATATCCTCAATCGCTTACGACATCCACGGAAGCAATGGAGAGGTGTAATTCTAACCCGACATCACACAGGGAATAGGCGTGATTTAATATGTGTATGTAATTCCGCTACCGCGTCCGCTCCGCTCAACCTTAACCCTATCCCTTCACGGTCAAACGCTCCCCGCTCACTCCAAACTCATTCCTATGCAGTTACCATACAGTTAAACTCACTGGACCAGGTTTTGCATGCTAATTCCCAAGTTACGGTGCTCCTTGAGTTTTGACTATCTCTGGTAGTTAGACGGTCATTTTAGTTGCAGCTCCCGTGGGATTGACTTTGTAATGCGGTTCCACGTTTACTGCCACTGTTTAATTTTGACTATTGATGTATCTACTTGGACACGGGAGAAATGGAGCATTCCTCCATGTCTTCCGTGGATGTCGCAAAAGTTGACTAAGGATAAATAGGTTGAGGTACGCGTTAGACGACCGAATAGCATCCTGTCAATATTGTAGCGATTAGGTAACTTAAAACCTAAAAATATGATGAAAGTGGCCACGAAACGTGAAAGAGTCACGGTTTTGTATATGTAGCGTTTTTTGCGCTCTGCCTACCGTATAAGGGAACACATGCGTGATGTATGTATGTATGTATGTATGGAACGGAGATGAATTTCTGTGAATAAAGAGAGTAACAAAATTTTTGTGAATAACTCTCTTTTTCTCTTTCCTGCCTTTCTTTCTTATTAAAACTCGCTCCCGCTCCTGCTCCGCTCAACCTTAACCCTATCCCATCACGGTCAAACGCTCCCCGCTCACTCCAAACTCATTCCTATGCAGTTACCATACAGTTAAACTCACTGGACCAGGTTTTGCATGCTAATTCCCAAGTTACGGTGCTCCTTGAGTTTTGACTATCTCTGGTAGTTAGACGGTCATTTTAGTTGCAGCTCCCGTGGGATTGACTTTGTAATGCGGTTCCACGGTTGCTGCCACTGTTTAATTTTGACCATTGATGTGAGTTTGGCGCATCGTGCGCCAAAGTAAATTTGGCGAATAAAAGGGGTCATCCGTACCAATAGATAAATGTGAAAGTGAGTTTGTTTCTTTGTTTGTTTGTTTGTATGTTTGTCCGTCTATCATGGTTAAACGGAGCGATGGATTAACGTGATTTTTTAGGTAGAGATAGTTTAGGGCATGGAGAGTGACATAGGTTACATTATGTCTCTTCAAAACCCCCATTTCCCTAAAGTGAGGAGTGGAAGTTTTCAATAGAGAAAGCTATAAAATTGGTATGTGAGCTATCTCTTCTGTGATACCCCGAATTTAACGCGAGCGGAGCCGCGGGCAAAAGCTAGTTTCCTATATATTCAACCAAAATACCTTCCATTTTAATTCTTTAGAAAACTTCGGAGAATAAAAAATAACTAAGTACCTACCTACTTAGATGATATTTTACAGCTGGATTTGGTATGACCCTGCATCAATGCACTTCAAAATAATATCTTTATTTTGAGGCTCCACCTGATAGTTTTTTTTTCATTGAGTTTAAATGTATAAATCGACGAGCATGTATGAAGAGATTAATGGATGTGGATCAAGCAAAACAGTTATGTCAGGATCGTAGTAAGTAGAACAAAGTATTCTCTGCCTAGCTCTGTGGGAATGAGGCGTGATGCGTGATATTATGTATGTTCATGAGCACATGTCATGTTACTCCATCCTTGAAACAACCGTTAGCTTACTTGACTCTTCTATTCTTTAAGAAGCGTCTAGAAACTCTAGAAGATGTTATAATTATGCCCTCTGAAAAACTCACTTCACATATTTCACAGGAAACTGAAAAAACCTTTTCGCAAGAATCGCAAGCAACAATGGTCCGATAATCACTTTGAACTCGTGCAAATTTTATCAAGTCCTTTATTTTGGCATCTCCTCGACGTTTTACCGAATTCTCCCGAATTCGTTCTAACAAGCGATTAATTCGACAGTGAATTGCAAATTGCGGACGCTGATTAAAATATTGGATTCGCCTCTAAATAATAAATATTCTGCTAACAATTTACATACAATTTCTCGTCGGAAGCGCTGGTATCTCGTTCCTGCGAAGAATATTTTCGATGAAATACGAGTTTGGCGGAGGATTATTTTTGGAATGATTTCGGGTCGCGATTTTCCATGACATCAAAAGAAAAATGATTAGAAATATTTCGCGATATTTACCGGTGAACTAGGTTGATTTGCAACCTATAAAATACCGAATTTTTGCGGATCTAAGATCTTGAAAAAATAGTAGTAAATATCACAAATACCCTGCAACATAATTTTAGTAGAAACAACAAAACAAAACTGACTATGATACACTTAATGCGTAAGCACGCTATGATCACATCAAGTAGGTAGATGGTCACACTCATCAAATCTACATTCGCTACAACTGTTTTACTCCCAGAGATCTTCAGTCACAGGCCTATTTTTTAAAATCTCGCTTTTTTCAAATTATTTTTGCCCAAAAAGGGGGTAATTAACTTTTACCCCACAGACTAAGCTCGCCCACGATTACGCCGCTTCGTATGCCACTCGCGCACCACACACGTGCTTCGTTCAAAATGCGAAACTTGAGCAGGATTTTTGTAACCTACTAGCGTAAAACGGAACACATTTTTGTAGAAGGGAGGCAACTTGGCGTAGAAAATGGAAAGTTACTGGTTGAAAACTTTCTACGCTGTCTGGTTAGACATCTGATCGTTCTACATAGGTACATACATACCTACATACAATCACGCCTGTGTTCCCAAATGGGGTAGGCAGAGCACACGAATGGTGACAAAGACAAAACCATGATTATGACTATAATCACGCTTCGCAGCCACTTCTAGCATAGCTTTAGGTTTGCAAAGATGGAAGAAGTGCAATAGTCACAGGTTGCTAGCCTGTCGCTCAGAACATACCTTAACCTATTTCCTTAGTCGCCTCTTACGACATCCACTAAAGAAATGGAGAGGTGTTATTCTATCCCGACACCACACGGCATAATATCGTTCTGCAAAATTTCTTCAAAAACACTATTACGTCATCATCATCAGGCAAAAGACGTTCAATGTCGAACATTGGTCTCACTTTTGGACTTGTGCCGGTTGGAAGCGCCCTGCATCCAGCGTCTTCTAGCGACCTTTATAAGGTTGTCTGTCCATACACGAGCAATGGAGGCTATGCTCGGGGTAAATCTGAAATGAGATCCGTAGGCGAACTAAAGTCATCGATGTAGCCCACCAAATTGACAATGGACAGGCTATGTTGGCTACGTACTCGAGTGGAGACCACGGAACAGCTAGCGCAGCGTAAGACATCCACCTTCAAGATACCGTGTCTAAAAGGAATAAATATACTTCATTTCATTTCACTTCACCTCCATGTCGTGTCGTAATTCTACTAAAATTCTTCTAAAGTTGCGCAAGTTTTCTTAGCCGATTTCACCAATATCCTTTTCATATAAAACTTAAATTGATTCCATTATATCTGAGATAATATTAATAGGGGGCATCTATCCTTCGGAAGGGCCGGGTTGTCTATAAATCTTAAAAAGATGGCCCATTACACCAATCCATTATGGATCCTATCGCCTAGTCTATTTAGTTCCTGTACTATTACTTTAGGGGTCTGCGATAGAAAATAGAGACCTAGCAAAAATCGTAAACATAAAGGGATTTTACTGCTTTAAGGTCACAGCACACATATCAACTCGGAAAGGGATCGCCACCGTATCGCCTCGAGTCGTTCAGTATTGTTTGTATGAAACTCCCTACTGCAACGCACACTAATCGGAATCGTAACGTAACCGCCTCGCCTCGGAACAGGCTCCGAACCGCGATGCGGCGCGTGGTCAACTTGCAGTTCCCGCGCTTACGGCTCGTCGTCCCCGCGCTTACGTCTCTCCGTACGCGAGCTCACGTCTCTTCGTCCACCCTCGCCCCTGTCCTTGTCAGCCAGAAGTCGGCGAGCCGTAAGCGCGGTGTCGCCTAGCCGTAGCCGAGTTGACGTACAGGAGCTGCTGATACGCTTTAGTTATGTGCATACGTTGGGTTGAATCCTGGTTGATGGCGAGGCGAAAGGCGATACGGTGACGATCCTTTTCCGAGTTGATATGTGTGCTGTGACCTTTAGCCCCTGCGCAGACGACAGACTGGATAGTCTTTTTAGTCACGGACGGACTTTTTAGTCTGTGAATATAGAACCTATGGAATCATAATGCAGTAACGCACACGACGCGCAAAAAGTCCGGTGTAAGTTCATCAGTCCATGCAGACTTTTTGTGCGCCGCACGCTCGATCTTGCACTAATTTTAAACAAAAAAAACCGACTTCAAATTAGCAATATTTTATACTGTTAACGGAATATAAAATCTTGACTTCATCAACAAATTACCGAGCCGTACATCTCCATATAAAATTTGAAGAGTTCTCTCGATTTCTCCAAGATTCCATCATCAGATCCTGGTTTCGTGCCAATGGGACCAATTTCGAGTTATACCCTTTCGATTAAAAAAAAATAATTAGAAAATCAGTCCACGGGTCTCCGAGATATCGAGTAACATACACAAAAAAAAAAATTGTTTGAACTGAGAACCTCCTCCTTTTTTTGAAGTCGGTTAAAAAGTGTGCCGTCTGCGCTGCTCCTTAGTCAATATTGCGTGTCATATGTTGATTAAAAGGGGCCAATCAACTAGGACAGGACATGATGGCGTGAAATCCTGCGTCCAACGCGTTGCCTCAGCCATTGTACCGACGATACATGCTTTTACTAAAATGTCTTATCTCCACTTCTAAAAAAAAAACTTGTATTTTGGAAAAATTACTTTCTGCCGAGTTTCTTATGGCGCATTCATCTTGGCAATGGTGGTATTTCCGCTAGACTAAAAATCTTAAGTCTTATAGAGCACCCCGTGGTTCCCATTTTGTCCGAATGATTTCCAGAATATTCTGTACCGGCAATTTCAATTAAAAACTTAACTAAAGCGAGCCTATTGGGGTTAGAACCAATAAGCCGTATAATATCATCCGGCGAGATTTACTACCACGGAACCGTCGATACTGGGGCAATAAACGCCTCAACTTTTTAGGGGTCCCTAGGCAGGTGTGAGGGGTTGATATGGGACAGGATGGAATTAAACTTTGAATGTTAAATAGGAACGTTCTCATACTGTGACTACTACTGTGTAGTTACTTTAGGTAATTGTTTTCTATTTTAACATACAAAAGTTACACAAAACCACTAAATGACCACTGATACGGTTTGAAAAAAAGCAAATGCAATACGTTGAGAGACAAATAGCTCAAAACGTCTCACAGGTGACAATGGCAACGTTAGACTACTTATGATTAAAAATCACGAGAATTTAAGAGCGTGCAAACACAATTCGGCGATTTTGATGTTTTTCAAATGCTTTACAAAACTATAAATCCTTAAGTTTTCAAAGAAAAACTACTGTTACATATAAATAAACTCTTTTTCTTGGGATTAACGGTAAATATTATTTTATTAGCAACACAGATTTCTTTTACTTAGCCAATTTGTTGAAGGGTTTTCACAAAAAAACGCGTCAGAGCTGTCTTTCACTTGAAAATTTTCCATTAAAATTTACCATAAACGATATAAACTTGTTATTATCTGATAGATAATAAAGTCTACTGAGTAATAACGGTGTTACATGAATAAAATTATTGGTTTTTATTATTCAAATATCATTTTACATAATTTCAAAATTGAACCATTACTTTATTTTTTTTCTCATTGATTTTAATGTAATTACAAATGAAACAATTTTATTGTAAATTTACAGAATATGTTTAGTCTAACCATATTTTTTTCATGGCTAAATATGAGTTAATTTATTTTTCACGGTTTTTTAAACTTTGGTCCAAAACCACTAAGGTCAGGTGGGGGAAGAGAAACGCAGGGGTAGGGGCACTACAGACCATACTCACTCATAACTCGATGAGTTATGGTCTGTGGTGCCTCTTACCTCTGCCCTGCCCCTGAGTTTCTCTTCCCCCACCAGATCTTATATTACGTTCGTAAATAATGTTTGTGCCCTCTTAAAACATAATGACTTGTAATTAAATTGGTCTTTCTGTATTTGACTGTGTCACACTTCAACCGCTGAACCAAGCGTATGTTTGAAGTCTTTTTTGGTAGGTATATTCTGTGGAATAGCAACCTGTGAACTTAAAATCTAAAAAATACGCAAGTGTCTACGAAACGTGAAATAAGTAGTCATAATTTTGTCTATGTAGCGATTTATGTGCTCTGCCTACCCCATTTAGGAATACAGGCGTGTTAAATATATAAAATCTCTTTCATACGGGACCCTCGATGCGTTCCTTTAGCTCCCCTTTTTTATTCTCGGGTAAAAAGTACCAGGGCCGCAGGAGGGTCCAGGATATATCGCGCAATAAAGCGGGACCATAACTGTCGTCCACCTTGACGGTAAATTGCAGCCTTTTTGGTGCGTTTAATTAATCGCAAAGACGACAATGCGTGGAAGAATTTGAAAGGCCACTGTTTTCATACATACATACGTAGAATACCGCCTTTGTTCCTATACAGGGTTGGCATAGCACTTAAATCGATGCATACACAAAACTAGACAAAACCATGACGATTACATGTTCGATAACCACTTCCTGCATAGTTTTAGGTTAACTGTAATTAGTTCTTAGGATAAATGAGAAAACTACCTTGTCTGTTTCTTTGTTAGCTTTTCCCAAATGGCCCAACATATCCATCCGACATATTATTACTCGGAATTTAAACTATCTTTAAAATTTCGTCGAAATTAGTTCAGTGGTTGAAGAGTGACAAAGTAAAAGATAGAAAGACCAACGGAATTAACAGTCATTATGTTTTAAATTCTCGTGATTTTGTTATCATATTATTTACTTAGTGTTACCTTCTTAATTAGTCGTTGTACCTCAATTGTGGTCGCAAGAAGAATGTCGTGGTCACTAAAACGCAGCCAAAAGGTTGAAAAGGTAGGGGTAGTAAAAAACTAATTATAAAATAAAAATAATGTCATAAAGTCCCGTTGAGTGATCAATAAAATAAAATTATCATTAACAATATTATACCTGGTAGATATACTTAGTAGATAAACATATAAGGTTTTTGGGTGTAAATCAAAAATAAGCTGTAAAGTGCCTGTTTTTAATCATAATCCTCATACCTACTTCCTTCACAACTCTTCCCTACCTTTGGTATGCATCAGCCAATCATCTTGAAAGGTGTTCTGGTCATTCCACCATATTATTCTCCCCTTAGATTTGCATCTGCTCCTCTCTTGGCTTACAGCCAAGTTATCTCTCAGTCGAGTTAAAAAACGATACATTTCGACCCATTTAGGATTATAAACAGTATAACCCCCTACTTACAACCGACCCTTACCCCTAAAACCATAAAAATACCACGTTCAGTCACATAAACACTTTTTTTTTCACAAAAAACACAATTGCACCAAATTTACGACGCAATAAAAACGATATCACGCTTTATTGCATCCAAAAACAAAGTGCAGCCGAGCAAAAAGACAACCAGGAATTATTGTATCTTAACAAAATAAATGGGGCAAGTAGTGGAAGTACGCCCCGGGAAAACTGACGGGTGACGGGAGCTGGGGTTGTTTTTAAAACAGTTATTTTTGTAAGGGAATGATTTGACGGAATATTTTGGCCCCAAATTTGGCTACAATATTGTGAAAGTGTGTTAGTACTGCTACAGGTAAAAATGTTACATCGAAATTGAGTAACGGTTTTTTATTTCCGCTGAAGAACACGGCAGTTTCGTTTATTTTTCTATCTGGTTTCTTCATAAAAGTAAAAAAATAACGCCTGTAATGTCAAATGGTCAAAATTATGAGTATTTCTCGGTTTGTAGCCACTAAACATACTTTTAAGTTAAAATGTTGATGAAATAGGTATACTAGTTACAGTGTTTGACAAAATATTTTGACTGAAAACGCAATCGCAAAATTCGTCCCTCAAATCTCGTGTTTGGAATATCAAAGACAATATTAGTTGATGAAAACGTGTTCGAACTGATGGTTGGCATTTTTATAAATTTGTGTCTATTAATTTACACTACTCAGCCAGTAACTTTGCACATCTTACATCCTTCTTAATTCTGGCTTCGTAGAGTGTTGTCTCTTTCTGCTGTTCAGTACTATCATTTAGTGTAAATTCTAAAATATAACACATTTGAAGTAAAACTGTACGAATACAAATAATAGTTCTCTTCTCAAAACAAACTCAGCGTTGAATTATGTAATAAAAATAACGATATCGAAATCAATCATACCTCCCATACTAGTCATCGTCGAGGTTATCTCGATCGCTTCACTTTTATCAGCAGTTTCTCCTGATATTATTCCTACCCGCCATTGCACCCCAACTAAACGATGCCCCAAGATTGGATCCTGAAGGGACGCCATTTTTCAGCAAATTTTGCATGAAATACTCTGTTATGATGCAGTTTTGAAGTACCCTGAAAATTGAAGAGATGTGTTCATAGAAATTGGATTTTATAAAGATATTGCAGAGTTGAATTTGATCTGTCTGCGACGTTAAATGGTTCGCGATGGGTTTGGGGATAAATATTGTGTTTCTTTGGAGTATTATTTTCAAAGATGTTTCATCTGTTGTGTTCTTTTGAAAACAATATCTTGTTTCTCTTTGCGGGTTGGAATTTGAGTTAGAGATGTTATTCTATTATTCGTCATAAATTATTTTAAAAGAATTTTATTGACATGATCTGGCCCTATGATAGTGACATTAAATAATAAACAGTTTTCATTGGAATAACTTCTTAATAATCCCCCTTAAATACTTATTGATATTTTTTACTTTTAAAGTAGATGTAAAATTAAATATTCAGTGATTATTTCTAGTGTTTGCCCATTACCGCTATTTATATCGACCCAAAAACACTAAAAAAATCACGATTGTTTTCACCCTTTGGAAACGGAACCCTAGAAAATAACTTGTTAGGAAAATCACCTGTCATACTCATGCAAATCGGATTGCGATTTTTGATATCATGACCATACAAAACAAATTCCTTTATAATAACTTTAAAAAAAAATTACTAATTTTGCGTAGCCTAGATGTATAAACAAACAAAAAAAATAATTGTTGACTGTTAAAAGAGTCAAGCAACCGGACGTTTGCTTTACTTCGGTCTAAGCTTTTCAAATTAAAACAAAAGCCAAACAAGACCATACATTTATTAAAGCCACGTCACGGAGGCAGTTCCGCCCGAACCGTGTCGGGTTTGAACCCGCGACCCCGCCGGTGGGGGGCCGACAAAATGCTCAGTGCATTGGACATGTGGCTATCTTCATAAATAGATAGATGTAAGTTCGCTGTGTGGTGTCGGGATAGAATAATACCTCTCCATTTCTTCCGTGGATGTCGTAAGAGGCGACAGAGGAAATAGTTTTAGGTATGGTTTAGGCGTTCACTTTACCACCTCTTACATCTTTGCAAACCTAAAACTTTGCTAGAAGTGGCTGCAAAGCGTGACAATAATATAGTCATAATCATGGTTTCCTCTATGTCACGTTTCGTATGCTCTACCTACTCCAACTGGGAACACAGGCGTGATTGTACGTATGTATGTAATTTCATACATTGTTTAAAATTTTTGTGATTCTCACTCTTATTATACTCACTTGAAAATGAAAATAATTTATTTAACAATTATTAACGCTTACAAAATGGCATCACACCTGTATTTTCTAATAGGGTAGGTAGAGGATACAAAACAGTAGAGACATAACCAGTGAATGAAAAAGTAAAGGTATGGAAAACAAAATTGGGTCATTTTTTTACTATCTATATCGATTGTGCTCTCTATCTTGACTAGGAAAACCATTTTCAGTTTTCCGTGCCCAAAGGATGAAAATAGGACCCTATTATTAAGACTTTTTCGTCCGTCGGTCTGTTGTCAGGCGATATCTCACGAACCTTGCTAGCTAGACTATTGAAAATTTCACAGATTACGTATTTCTGTTGCCGCTATAACAACAAATACTAAAAAAAAATTACGAGTGGCTCCAATACAACAAAAATGTTTTTTTTTTTTGCAGTTTTTGGTACGGAATCCTACGCGTGTCCGACTCGCACTTGGCCAATTATTTGCCCTACTAGTCAATACATTACAACGCGTTTTGAACAGGTCTCAGCGATGCTTGATAACGATATTGTAATGAGGTTAAGTAGAATGGATGAGGCTACGGGTATTATCACAGACTTATTTCCAAATAGATGACTCAAATGTATGTACTTCGCGTGCCAAAAGGGAGAGCAATGCTCTTCCTTTGATGCGATTTCATTTAGTTTTCTACCACTTAGATTAGGTTTAACTGCCTAGAGACTGGACTGTCCATTCCCATCACTAAAGCGCTCATGTGACGTTACAGTAGGTAGAGAAAAAGTGACACGCTTGGTTTCATACAAATGCAGGAACTCGCGGTATCTATTTCGATATAAGTCTGTGGTATGTATTACAAGCGTTAGTTCATAATTATTACTAAAGTGAATTAGAAGTGACGTTAAATACTTCTAATGACTGTAATGGGAGGTTAGTCTGGTTTATGTGTGCGGTTAGTTTGAATGTGCAGTTGCAATTAGAAACTAACTTTACGTCTGTCTAGATGAGATAGAGTTATGTAGGATAATGCTATTGGGAGTGAAATTTTCTGGCATCGTCTGCGTCGAAACGAATATCCATACTAATATTATAAATCGGAAAGTGAGTTTGTTTGTTTGTGTTTGTTCCGCTTTCACGCCGTAACTACTGAACCGATTGCTTTGAAATTTTGCAACCGTAAAGATAGAAGTCCGGATTGAATAATAGGGTACTTTTTATCCCGAAAAAAATTGATGATCCTGAGGGAATGTTCGCTTTATACCACAATATAACCGAATTCCACGCGGGCGAAGCCGCGGGCGGAAAGCTAGTTAAACATAAAACTACCCTGATGGCTATTCTCACGTTTTTCTATCGAGATTGGCTCGACATGTTTCGGAACAATTCTCGACTCTTCATGGTGAGCAACGCGTTATGGCTGCGCATAGACGCGCTCTTATAGTGGTGTCATGAGATTTCCCGTGTAGTGCCGGGTTAAAATAGCACATCCCCCTTTCTTCCCGTGGGTGTCGTAAGAGTCGACTCTGGGAAAGGGTTAGTATATTGTGGGCGATGGGCTAGCAACCTGTCACTGCGATATCACATTTAACCATCTGGTTACCCTGAAATTGCTAAACGTGGCACTGGATTTTTAGTTCATGTGCTCTGTCTACCCCTCTTGGAAATACAGGCGTGAGAATATGTATGTATGTATTAATTGGCTAGACACGTCAACGTACGAAGCGATATTTTTAAGACCACTGTGCGAAGCCAAGGATACACTACTTAGGGGACAAAATGTCCCACGACATGTTTCGGCGACATGTCAAGCGATAATAAATATTTCTGTAAGACTTATGTTTAGCCTGTACCTACGTAGTATTACACTTCCGTTCAAAACCTCCGTCCGTCAATGATCCTTACATCATTTCATCATCCATTACGCTAGGCTCATATTAAGTACTTGAAATGGTTTTGACCTTTTGGTTTTATCAAAACTGAACGAAGCCAATGGCTTTAATATGACAGACCGAAAAGGACTTTTTGAAAAGGCTTAACTTGAAATCCTGTAAGCCTAAAATTCTAAATTAAGGTTCTCAACGTAGGTTCCGATAACGAATTAAAGGACTAAAAGCAAATTGAAAAGGTGAGTAACGTTAACGAGCTCGTGTGTACCCTTTTGGTAAATAGATTAAGACCTGTAAAAGGTTGGGGTTTAAAAGGTATGGGAAGGAAAATATTTCCAGGATGGAGTTCGCAAGCAAGGATGCTCGTGGAAGTAATACCATAGTAGCAAAATACCAGATTCTTTTTATTTTGCGTTCCCATGAAACCACATTTCGTCGCTGTTCCTACAAAAGTAGCTATGTGCATTTTTTCGATATTTGGTTTTTTATACCATTTTGAACCTTACGTCCATAAAACGTATGCTCTAAAAACGGTGTGGAGCTATTTTTATTATTTCTGTATGTAGTAAAAATAGTCATGTGAAGTTTGTATGTCAAAATGTTCCCTAAAAATAACTAAGTGTCACTAATCATATAGCAGGACCGTTTCATATTCATATGACGCGAAAATTTGGTCGGATTTATGGTGTCTTTCGGAGCACACATAGCGAATTACTTGAACTCGACATGTGTTTTTCGGCACATATGTAGCGATATTTCAGTACGAGAGGGCTTAAATATTTATCGCTATGTAACAAATTTCTGTTTTTTACAATATTTTTTTAAAACTATTATCATTTTCATGTACAAAATCACAAAGCAATAGCACAAAAAAATAATAACTTTCCATATACCTACGGTTAATGAGGAAATCACTTTTTTATGTCTCCTGAAAAGTTGGTTAAAAACACAACATAGCGACTACTGCAGGAACAGCGAAGATTTGGAACGTTTCAACCGTCTCATTCATCTGGCTAGATGCTCTGCATGCATGCATCTGCTGCAGATTTTGATATCGTTTTTGACTATCTGTTAAGCATTCCTGTTCCTCTAATAGATGAAAGATGACTAAACGACGGCATCAGAATATTCTTCCATTTTTACAAGAAAGTGTCTAGATGAATGAGACGGTTGAAACGCTCGAATAAATGCCCATTTGCTATTCATCGGTAAGCTTTGAAATCGGATTTCCGAACTTCCGAATTTCTAATAGGTAAATCATGTTTCTTTCCTGTATAGTGTCGCGATAGAATAACACCTTTTCATTTCTTCCGCCGATGTTGTAAGAACTACTACTCGACTAAGGAATTAAGTAGGTTAAATTACATTTTAGGCAACACACTGGCAACCTGTCACTATTATTATACACCTGCCAATTCAAAACCTAAAAAAATATGCTAGAAGTGGCCACGAAACGTAAATACTCATGGTTTTGTCTATGTAGCGTTTCGTTAGCTCTGCCTATCCCATTGAAATATAGGTGGGAGTATTTATGTATCAAGAATTGGTTTCGTCGAAACTGCAAACCTTTTTTCTACCTGATGATGGAAGATTCACTTTCGACTTCGTCATCTTTAAAACGGGCCAGTCTATCTGTAAAGTCAAGCACAGACAAGTTAAAAGACGTCGTCAAAACGTAGTAGTTATACATTTAGTATGGAGTGTCCGTCCGCGGCGTCGGAGAAATCCGGATTATTCCGGTTATTGTCGAGACTTGGAGGAGACAAATCGCTGGCACACACGACGCCCTTCTACCTATTCCCGCTACTGACATTAGGTTAGATGCTTACTTATATACATCATGCCTGTATCCAGAAATGGGGATGCAGAGCACACAAGGCTACTTATGTAGACAAAATCATGACTATTTTACGTTTTGTGGCCAATTTCGTCATATTTTTATGATTTTAAGTTGGCAGGTTGCTAGCCTAAAATATACCTGAAAGGCTTAACCGAATTCCTTAGTCGCCTATTACGGTATCCACGGAAAAAATGGAGAGGTGTTGTTCTAGACCCTACACCACACGGAAGTGAAAAAACCTGCAAAGTGAAAAGACGTCGTTAAATTTACGTAGTAGTTATACATTTTAGTATGGATTGTCCATCCGCTTAACATAGTTTCAAAGTTTTATGAAAATGGTACATTCTATAGCGATAGCTTGCTATCTTATTCTCTAACGTACAGACTATACAGTGTGTTACCGGCGTGCGGGCATTTCTTGAAGCAGTGTTAAGAGATGCGGTTTGTTAATCTAACCATTAACTTAATTTCATTAAAAAACGAAATTTCACATTGCGTTACTTTTCTAACAAAAGTTTAATTGCAAGCAATGTACAGCAAAGCTTCTGTCACAAAATGACAAATCAAATGTCATCTTAGTATTAACTGGAAGTTAAGTGAAGTTAAGTTACGCATACATTGAAGACTCAGAAAATGGAAGAATTGCATTTGTGGCTTTATTTTAAATAATTATGATATGCTAATACTTGCAAACGATTGCTAATTTGATACATTATCGTCAGTTTTAATAAATGCCCGCACGCCGGTAACACACTGTAAATATCATACCCGTAGCAAGCTTGACGTTGATCTGTCAAATTGTCCATACACTTTGACAGCTAATTTTGACACCTCAAAGTCGAACTCATTTATTACTTGGTAACATTACAGAATAACACCAATATTGCCAACAGTACACCAACTTCCTAACCTATCTCTTACATCTGTGGAAGAAACGAAAGAAAACACAATAAAATAGTAACTTCGGGTTGAATCTATAGTCCTTACCCAGAGCGCCCTTTCAGACATTACGTCGAAAAACTAGCGCAATATGAGTCGGTGTGAATGTGTCGCAGGTGCGTTTTACGGCGTGCGTTATTGCATGCAGCGCGTTTGCAGCGTGTTGTGTGTATCTGTGTGACGATTTGTTTACCATGAAGCCAGTGTGACATGTTCTACGGTTTGTCAATATCTCAATAGATTTTATGGATTACAGAGTTAAAGGATAGATAGAATCTTAAATAGAAGTAAGTAAACACTTTATTGTACAAAAGGAAAAAAACACAAAATACAAAAACAAAATTATATATAAATGAAATGGCGAAGTATAAAGGCGGACTTATCCCTTAAGGGATCTCTTACAGCCAACCTTTGAGAGGCAGAGAGGAAACTAAATTATTGACACCGACAAAAACAGAGGATACAATAAACATGGTGAAATACAGTACAACAAATATAATAATATAATTAGAAGTAAATGTAAGGTAAATATAATGAATACTTGTAATATTTAAAAACTTACCTAACAAAACACAATCAAATACTTAGGATTTTAATGTGCCTTAGTAAAATCCAATTTCATACCTAGGTACAAAATACACTATTTATTTTGTGGATAACGTAAAGATCGACTAAGGGTCTCACCAAACCAGTCGACGCCTTTTCGGCAAAATGCGGGTAGAAAAAGCTTTATGTCAACGCAATAAGGGCGAACAAGACGTGAATGGGCTCGGCCATTCTCGGTCGAACGAGCCGAGCCGATTGACGTCTTGTTCGCCCTTATTGCGTTGACATAAAGCTTTTTCTACCCGCATTTTGCCGAAAAGGCGTCGACTGGTTTGGTGAGACCCTGATAAAGTTTGTTTCGTTGTGTCGTAGGCGACAGACTTTCAACCTGTCGCTATTATAGCTCTTACATTTAGTGAAATAAAACCTGATAATACTCACGGTTTTCATGGTGCAAGGTTTTATTTGCTCTGCCAACCCAATTCAGGAACACAGGCTTGATATTTATTATAACGCGGGTCTTAATCATGTATGAATGTGATTTTAATTACCAATGACGTTTCAGCCACGTTACATTGACCGTGGGTACGGGTAGTGGTAGTAGTAATAGTAGTAGTGTCTACTCGTGACCGCGGTCGCTGTAACGCGGCTAAAACGTCGAGGTAATTAAAATCATAATTAACCCTTAACCACCTACGTCCAATTTTTGTATAATAACAACCTACGTGCGGTCCTAGAGACCGCTCGTGAATAATCATCTCAAATTCGGGATCTGTAATATCAAGATAGCATTTCAACGAGTAAAATACTCGTTTATGCTTTAGACTTTTATTTTAGAACTTCAAGTAACATAAACTATAATAAAATCTTGAGATATGGCATAATCTTTCAAGACTGGTAGATTTAACACAAAAATCGACTCTGATTACATTAAAAGACCTGATAGATATAGGAATTCAAGAAATCAACCTTTTTTTATTCATTTCTATAAAATAAGGAGTTCAACTACAAAATTAAATAAAAAAATAGAGCACTTATCGTCAAATTCTACAAAATTGCAATTCCCAAAGATCCACAATTTTTCAAGGCAGTTGCAGCATATTTTTTACAACATACCCCACTGAATCGGTTCCACGTCACTACAATCTTCGTCTGACATATTTTTGTCATCTGATACCTCCTGTAGCAACCATTTTTCTACATTTTTCACAAAAATAAACAAAATTATGTGGGTGAAAAAATGACATAATCACCTACGAGCGGTCTCCGAGACGTCTCCGAGACTGTTAAAAAATACAGTAACCACCTACATGCGGTCTCACAGACCGCCGATGATGTTTTTTAACTCACCAAATCAAAATGAGCATACGTTTGAACGAGTCGACAGCATGGCCGGTACTGCGGGAGGGGCCGGCAAAGGTACAAGGACACAGACGCGTGTGCGACATACTCGCGTTTAGTTATTGACAATTTTGAGTAATCTATTGTCTGTGAGACCGCACGTAGGTGGTTAAGGGTTATATAGGCAATTAAGCCCCGCGTCATAATAAATATGAGTGAGAATCACGAAACTTTAAAACATACAGGCGTGTTGTTTATAAATACATACATACATACATATCCTCACGCCTGTATTCCCAAGAGGGGTAGGCAGAGCACATGAATTCAAAAATCCAGTGCCACGTTTAGCGATTTCAGGGTAACCAGATGGTTAAACGTGATATTGCAGTGACAGGTTGCTAGCCCATCGCCCACAATACACTAACCCTTTCCCAGAGTCGACTCTTACGACACCCACGGGAAGAAAGGGGGAGGTGCTATTCTAACCCGGCACCACACACGGCGGCGGCGGCGGTTGTTTATAAATACATAACATATAATCACGCCTATGTTCCCAAATGGTGTAGGCAGAGCACACGAAAAGTGAAATAGACATAACCATGATTTTTTAATTATTCACTTCTAGTTTAATGTTAGGGTTGAAGACAGATGTAAGAGGTAGTATAAATAATAGTGACAGGTTGCTAGCCTGTCACCTAAAGATTACCTAAACCCATTACCTTAGTCGCCTCCTACGACATCCACGGAAGAAATGGAGAGTTGTTATTCTAGACCCGACACCACAAGGGTAATGTTTATATGTATATGTTAACGTAAAAAAAATAAGGTCCGAAAACCCAAGAAAATAAAGCGGTATTCCCGCTATGGCAGCCGCATTGTACACCATTCGCATATTTCAGCATTAAGGCTACTCGTTAATGTGCGGCCTGCCGCGGGAGATAGCCGGCTTACGGTGGTTACGCATAAGAAGAGTGACTGAACCTGTGTAATATAGTGATAACACGAAATAGGTGGCAAGGAATTACACCTCTATATTTCTGAGGAAATAACGATAGGAATATTTGCTGTTTTAAATTGCGAAAATTGCGTTTGAAGTAACCAAGGATGTTTAGTTTTGCTATCGCTCGGTGAAACAAACACTTCTTTTTTTTTCAATAATTCTATAATCTTTAGAGTTCTGGACTTGTAAAGGAAAAAATAAACCGTCTATTTGTCTAGCACACGAAATGTCACGCAGAACGCTACCACTTTTAGTCCACTGTTAGGTTTCAGACAAAAAAGGTATAACAATGACATGTTGCTAGCCGGTCGATTAAAACCATAATTTATTTCCTTAGTCGACTCTTGCGACATCCATGGAATAAATGTAGAGATTGATTTTTAAAGGTGAGGCATTCCTCACACAGTAGAAGATAGTTCTACGTTGTAGTTATTAAGTATTATTATTATTGTTCACACTTTTCAATTTAGTGTTATCTGGTTTTGTCCTACGCTTACGTGTAATCTGTGCTTCACTGAAAACCAGCATTGCTGCAAGTTACTGATGCAGCAACTCATGCTGAGAGAAACAGTAATGTTTATACGATGGATTTCTTCTTTTTTTCTTTTGATGAAAATGAAGTGACAGGTAGCTTGCCAGTCTAAAACATTCTAAACCTATTTCCTCGCCTCTCACAACATCCACCTTATAAAAAGAGGCGTCATTCAATCCGACACCACCCAGTTAAAAAATACAACACAAACAAAACCCTCCCGGTAACGCAGCCGCATTCGACCCGATTGCTATTCCGCACAAAGGTTCAAAAATCCATTAAAGTGTCATCAGCAAAGTTCCGACACGTGTATACCGTATTTCTTGCGAAAAAACTTGGATGGCCGCCGTGGAGTTTGCATGGAGTTTGGGATGAGGTGAGGGTTTGAATCGATTAGGGTTTTGAAAGAATTATGGGGAACTAGCTTTTGCCGTGGTGTGGGGATAAAATAATTTAACACCTTTCCATTTTTTCCGTGGATGTCATAAGAGGTATGCCTTAGGCGACAGGCTAGTAATCTATCACTATTCTACCTATTCCATCTTTGCAAACCTAAAACTATGCTAGAAGTGGCTGTGAAGCGTGATGTAGTCATAATAATAGTTTTGTCTATGTCACGTTATGTGTGCTCTGCCTACTCCTTTTGGGAACACAGGCATGATTGTATGTATGTAGCTTTTGCCCGTTTCGCTCGCAAATTCGGGGTAACATAAGAAATCTCGGAATTATTTAAATACGGCTGCTGTGGACAATATTGTCCTACCATTTTGGGATAGAGTGTAAAGATTCTGGGCATTCGATACACGCGAACATGTTAAAAAATTATGTACGATTCTTTGATAGTCACAAATGGTCCGCATACCAATATAGCTTACTACATTGATAATTTCGAAAAGCTTCATACAAACTACCACCTTTCATCAAAAAGATTCAGTGGTAAGTTTTTAAATAGTTTTTTAATTCCCAGATATTTCTAAGTTATGTGTCGATATTGCAAATGAAGTCGTGGTCAATACCTAGCCTTTTACTACAACACAGTAACCCGATACAAGCAGCAATGCCAACTACAGTATCATGTGTCCTTTTGTCGAACCAAAACAGTTAAAAGCTTGTGTAGGAGTTTAGTGCATTTGTCTGGGATTTGCTGGGAAATTTGATACATTTTCGATTCACTGGAAGGCTTTTAATAAAAATTAATTGGATATACTTAAAGTGGAATAATTGATGATAACTCCTAAACGCTCGTTGCACTTTAAATGCGCTTGTAAAACGGAATTTATTTGCAGGAAGACAGATCAGTAAATGGCAAAACGTTGTATACTAGAAAATCTGAAGACCAAAATAAACATCAAATAAGGACATCATACCACGCCTGTATTTACAAAAGGGGTAGACAGAGCACACGAGACTTCATAGACGAAACCATGATTATTTCGCGTATCCTGGCCACTTACATCATTTTTAGCGTTCCGTACCCAAAGGGTAAAAACGGGACCCTATTACTGAGACTTCGCTGTCTGTCCGTCCGTCTGTCCGTCTGTTACCAGGCTGTATCTCACGAACCGTGAGAGCTAGAGAGTTGAAATTTTCACAGATGATGTATTTCTGTTGCCGCTATAACAACAAATACTAAAATTAAAATAATTATAATAATTAAGGGGGGCTCCCATACAAAAAACGTGTTTTTTTTTGCTATTTTGGATCTATTTAAATAACTGTAACAGGTAAATACTTGAAATGCTCCCAGAATATTTAATTAAATATTTACTTTAAAAGGAAATAATTAAAATAAAATAAAATTAGTATTTAAGGGGGGCTCCCATACAAAAATTCTGATTTTTTGCAGTTTTTGGTGCGGAACCCTTCGTGCGCGAGTCCGACTCGCACTTGGCCGGTTTTTTTAAGTAATAAGAGTAATATTCGTGGTTTTGATTAGGTAGTGTTTTGTGTGCGCTGTATACCCCATTTGGGAATACAGGCGTGATATTTATGACACATGATTGTGTAAAAATAAAATTGTGTCAATTTCGAATATTGTTGTTAGACAGATTGAGTTGTTGTTATCCAAAATAGCGATTAAACTATCCCCGTTTAACTTTTCCAAATAACAATATTATCACAAGTGATCCTTCGGCATCAACCTTAACCAATACCTACAGGGTGATTCCAGGGTACTATTTCTTGTGACTCAGTAAATTATTACGATGTGTTACGAGTAGCTGTATACATCATCTGCAGCCTATGTACGTCCCCCTCTTCACAGTATGAGAGGGCTTGGGCTTCAGTTCCCACGCGGGCCCAGTGCGGATTGGGAACTTCACACACAACGTTGAATTATTTCGTCGCTCTGTGTAGGTTTCCTCACGATGTTTTCCTTCACCGAATAGCTCGTGATAAATATCAAATGCGATATCGCACATAAATTCAGAAAAATTCAAAGGTGCGAGCCCGTTGTTTGAACCCACGACCCTCTGCTTGAGAGGCCACAGTTCGAAACGCTGTATATGATATATTTCAATTAAAAGTTACATTGCGTGGTCATCTGGCCTTTAAAATAACAACCATTGTGAAATATAACTTGATTAGAATGAATACATACTTTTAACACTTTTATGAGTAATAATTTCACTGCAAGTCAAAACAAATAAACCGACCGAAATAGCGACCATGATTTTAAATCATCTTTTTGTTATGTGCTATCTAAAATAAATTCCTGTGTGGTGCCGGGATAAGAATAATCTCCTCTTATTCAGTAGCTGTAATAAGAGGCAACTAAGGAGATAGCTAAAGGTATATTTTAGGCGACAGGCTAGCAACCTGCCGACTAAAAACTTAAAAATATGAAGAAGTGGCCACGAATCACGAATTGGTTTTGTCCATGACACGTTTTGTGTGCTCTGCCTACCCCATTTGGGAACATAGGCGAGATTGTATGTCTGTATGTAAAATAAGTCACAGGTATACTTTTAATCCTAACCTACCGTCATCCTTAGGAAAAATAAAGTTTTACGCTTTTTTCTTGCTCCAATCTCTATATCACCCTGTAGACTAGCCGGACAGCAAACACGACGTCAATTATCCCAAGTCAACACGCTCTGTCTCGCTCCCGCATTAATTGGTGAGCGCTGATTGGCTGTTAAATGTTTACGAGCTCGCTATGACAGTCGGTAGTTGCGACTGTCTTGATTTTAGGGGTCAATAAAATATTAGTATGGTTGGAGAGGTATTGGGACACCCTTTGATCGTTATTGGGGTAAACACTTATATTTGAGTCGTTAATTCATACAGCATAATATTTTAAAGCACTGAGTTTCTTATAAGTTTAGTCATTTTGTAGGGAAATAAAAATTTAAGGGAGGGGTAAAACCAATGCAATTTTTTACCCTTTTTGGTTTAAATCAATTATGGCAACTGACAGGCACATGTTATTAGAGTGGAGTGGGTATAATCAAGCCGTGGTAGCCCAGTGGTTCGACCTGTGGCCTCTCAAACAGAGGGTCGTGGGTTCAAACCCCGGGCTCGCACCTCTGAATTTTTCGGAAATTATGTGCGAAACCGAATTTGATATCTACCACGACTACCACGAGCTATTCGGTGAAGGAAAACATCGTGAAGAAACCTGATCACAGCGATGAAGCAATTCAATGTTGGGTGTGTAGTAGTTGGGTGAGAGCCGTGGTAGCCCAGCGGTTTGAACTGTGGCCTCTCAAGCAGAGGGTCGTGGGTTCAAACCCCAGGCTCGCACCTCTGAATTTTTCGGAATTTATGTGCGATATCAAATTTGATATTTATCACGAGCTATTCTGTGAAGGAAATCATAGTGAGGAAACCTACACACAGCGACGAAGTAATTCAACGTTGTGTGTGAAGTTCCCAATCCGCACTGGGCCCGCGTGGGAACTATCGCCCAAGCCCTCTCATACTGAGAGGAGGCCTGTGCCCTGCAGAGGGACGTATATAGGCTGATGATGATGTGTAGTTCCCAATCCGCGCTGGGCCCGCGTGGGAACAATAGCCCAAGCCCTCTCATATTGAGAGGAGGCCTGTGCCCTGCAGTGGGACGTATAATTATAGGCTGATGATGATGATAATCCAATCGTACGAACATCCCACTCCTGGCAGTTAAAATGCAGTCTTCAACGGGTCGAACGGTTTGCTTTTACATAATTAAAGCTCATGATTTAAAAGATAAAAGGTAAACCAGAATTCTCGCCTGTAATAAGTTACGGCTTACCAGGGTCTATTTGCATCAGTAATTAAATTAACTTTGACCGCGACGTGTTAATAAAACTAACCACAGTGTAACTATGTTCCAGTAGAACGCCTGCAATAGTATTTTTAAGTTAGGTTTGTATGTTTGTTTGTCAGAGACGAGTGGAAGGAAATAGGGGAGGCTTTTGCCCAGCAGTGACACTGTATAAGCTACAAAAAAAAATGTTTGTTTGTTAAAGTGTGTTCAGCAGAAATCCAGGGTTCCGCGATACCCCTGGAGGGAATACAGGGTGGAAAGTTTCAATGGGCCCTGGAGGGGAACTACTCTAAATCCTAGCTAGTTAGCTAATTTTACTGAAAGGAAACATTCCTTTATTTTTAAAAAGAAACAAAACTGCATTAAAAGATTTTTAAAATTTTGCT
>BHDV01069966.1:35312-59605 GCA_005406045.1 Adoxophyes honmai | reverse complement strand
GCTATTGTAAAACGCACCAAAAATCTAAATCATGTTTAATTCGACAGTTTTAGTGTCAGTCCGCTTTGAAATGTATCAATTTTGAAGCGATTTTTGAAATCAACTGTCTCTTTTGTTTCTTTCTAAAAATGAAGGAATGTTTCCTTTCAGAAAAATGAGCTAACTAAAAGATTTAGAGTAGTTCCCCTCCAGGGCCCATTGAATTTTTCCACCCTGTATATGCAAGAATTTACAAAAATAAAAAAAAACACAACTCTCTAGTCAAAAATTTTGAGGCGGCGTATGCGGGTGGATAAAGAATAAACTTTTAAAAACCGATGCTTTTTTTGTAGGGTTCCGTCAAGTATTTCGCTTTCCAAAAAGGTTCCGTCACCAAACAAGTTCGAAGATCACTGGGTCAGGGAAACTGACTGTGAAGCTTAAGATCCCGGATTCGATCGGTTATGGTCGAGGCAGATGTTTGTATGATGAACATGAGTGTTCGCTCTCGAGACGAGCTATTATAAGTGAGTTTATCCGTTGTTTAATACCCGTTGTTGCCTAATTTGGCACTAGGTACAAATATACATACACACAATTACTCTGATGTTCCCAAATGGGGTAGGCAGTACATGAAATGTTATATGTATAAAACTTTGACTTTAAAAGAAGTAAAATACTGACAGATTGCTAGCATGTCGCTTAAAATATACCTATTGTGTATAATGTTGTTGATCTGTTGGAATAACTAACATCTCACCTGCCAATTCTACAAAACGGGCTGGCTGGTGATAAAAACCGAGACTTTTGTTTCTTTCATTATTTCTTTAGACATGACAAAATAATAAAATATTAGAACACTGAACGTCTGTTAGGATATTTATACTGTGACCACACGTAGGTGTGCGCTTAGTTTTAAATTAAAAGGTGAACACTTTCTTACTTCAATAAACCTCCCACGCAGAATATATTAAACATGGCTGTATAACAAGTTTATCCAAGTTATATTAACGTTGCGTTATTAAGAAGTTTCTGTACGTAATTTCTGCCAAACCATTTGCATGATTTTGCAGTATAACGTTCTTCACGGTAAAACGTAAGTTATCTGCGTGACAGATATCCGTTCAGATACAGATATCTTATCGTATCTGCTTAGTCTGTGACACGTTTAACATGGTAGTCTGCTCCATTTGGGGAGCGGAAGCCGTCACAGCCTGACTATAGTAGAGACTTTTAGGTAATTAAAAAAAGGTAAACAAACGGGAGCTGTCAAAAGTCAACCCGACAGGCAAAAATCACGTAAGGTATGTGTTGCTGTATTAAATAGGTGCGACACTTTCTATTTTAGTCGCATTCCGATGGACCAAACCTTGTAATGTGACTAAAATAGAAAGTGTCGTATTTAATGAAGCAACACATAGGTACCTTACGTGATTTTTGACTTTGTCGGGTTGACTTTTGACAGCTCCCGTTTGTTTACCTTTTTTTAAGTACCTAAAAGTCTCTACTAGGTGACGGAGGTCGGCGGACAGTCTAAGGTAAATAAAATTACACCTGACGGCTCGAATAAGTACATTATCGGCGGTAGTTCCTCAGCCTTCTGGTGTGAATGAGAGCGTGAAGCCAGTAATTAATCCAGTGACCGCTGCACTTACCCTAACGAGCTCACAGCCTTTACGTACTGGGGGCAAAGTCTTTTTTTTTACCTCTAAAACACGCGTCAGGGTTTGAACTCAAGTAAAACATCTTTATTACAAGCGTGGATGTACTAAAGTGGAGTCCAGAATTAGGCGAACTAACTTGACAGTTCATTGTGCACTAAAGTTGCCACAGTTTGGCCAGTGCTGTTAACATCGATGTTTAAAATAAAAAGTCTTGTTATAAAATCGACGTTTGAAGTAAAAAGTCTTGTTACCTTTATTATTTTGTTTGGAATCAGACTAATAATTTTACTGAGTAAATTAATAATAATAAAAATTGGTAGAAATTAAAAATACATCAACATGGATCAATTTTTTTAGTAAAATAGTACATTCTTCAGATCATATTAAATCGCGGTAAATTGCAATAGTTTGTTCATATTTCGCAAATATGTATGAGTGTGAAAGTTTCGACGAATTAGGTGCTTGATAAAATATAAATAGAATCAGGTTTATAGAAAGCACATGGTAATATCGACATGTTTATATCGATTTACACTTATCACTATTTATTTTTTCCTATGTCTGGCAACATTTTCAGCTGTCAAGTTAGTTCGCCTAATTTTGGACTTAACTTTAGTATACTTTGGTTTGTGTGACAACCGGGTAAAACAACACCTCCATTTTTGTTGATGTCGTGGGCGTATTAGGACATAAAAGATAGATAATAAGCAATCACGCCTATGTTCCTAAATGGAGTAGGCAGAGCACACGAAACGTGACATAGATAAAACCAAGATGATGACTATTTCACGCTACGCAGCCAGTTCTAGTACACTTTTAGGTTTAAAAACTGATGAAAGAGGTAGAATTATAGTGACAGGTTGCTAGCCTGTCGCCTAAAGCATACCTAAACCTACTTCCTCAGACGCCTCTAACGACATCCCCGGTGTTCCATCAGTTTGCAAACTGAAAATTATGCTAACATTGGTTGTGAAATAGTCATAATCATACACACATACATACATACAATCATGAAATCTAAGCCTATTTCCTCAGTCGACTCTTACGACATCTACGGAAGAGATGGTGAAGTCTTATTCCTAGGAAATCCCTCCCAGTGCATCCCGTCCCTACATGCACTGTGTCTAATTAAAACTTAACTCACTCCGACGCAGTCATTTGAATACTTAATTACTCGAAGCGAGTAAATTAAAAATCGGTCAATACGTAGCTTAGGTATTACTTAGCTAGGTATGGTACAGTCGAGGAAATTGAATGTTTAGCAGGTTGACCGCCTTCATAAGTTGTTTGCATTATAGGACCAACTTCACCATGAAGTTCAATATTGAGTATTTATGTCATGCAACTGGCTGGAAACAGTAATCAGGCCAGTTTTAGAAGTATCTCAACCTGCTAATGCTAATCGTCCACTTGTCGGTATCGTACGCATCGGACGTATCGCACGCAACGGATTTTAGTATTCATTGTATAGAAACTCATACAAGTGCGTCCATCTGTCCGCATCATACGCATCGCATTTCGCCATATATCTGACAGAATGCGATGCGTGCAATGCGGACCTGTGGACGCCTACCATAAACATCCAATTTCCCTGACTGTTTTCTCTTACCTGCCCGCCCGCTAAGTGAATTGATTGTAAAGAAAGTTGTCAACTTTCTTAGAATATTTCCAACATTTGTAGTTAAATATCTGACTAAAACTTAGGATGAATAATAAAAACTTGTATCATTAAATTTGCTGCCAAATCTTGCTGCACTAAAATTGAAAGGTATTTGCTGTCGTAAAAATGAGGTCATTAACGAAACTAATACCATTATTTACTCTATGTCACGTTTCGTGTGCTCTACCTTTGCCATTTGGGAACACAGGCGTGATTGTATGTATAGTATGTATGTATTATTAACTCAATAATTCAACTTAATGCAGATGTGTCAACGAAAACTAAGCAGTACTACAGCTTCAAACACACTACAGACGATCATCAATCGCCTCTTACTACCTACCTTTAGTTTACGAATAAAAATTTGATGAGAAATCTTCATTCTGGACTGGAGAATGAAACAGTTGATAAAACAACTTTCATTGAACTTAACAAAAACGTATTTAACTATTTTATTTCCACAAAACTCGCTAGTTCACAAGCACGTGCTAGCTACGACGCAATGCGGCTGGAAAACTTTTCTGTGGAGAGTTAAAAAGGATAATGAAATTCACATGGTCCGATTCTAAGTCATTTATTTTCTTTCGTGTTTTTAACTGTCCCGTTTTGAGCGTACAAGAGCTAAATAGACTAACTTAAGTAGGTATTTGCTTTAAATATTTTGCAGACGTTAGCTTATTGTACCCGTTACTATATTCGTACTAAGCGAGTTTTCTTTATAATGCAAAATGTTTTGTCATTATTTTGTAGAAAAGACTTTGTTCCAAGTTTCTTCCCTCACATTCTTCTTGTCACTCATTGTCTTTACGAAGCATTGGTAGACTCAAAAACTAGACGTGCAAATTACTTGCTTAAAATAACTGTGTTTTGCATAAATTAATGCCAAACTATACAAATCTAATTGAATAAAACCTTTAAAAAACTTGCAGTGAGTAAACGAAAAAAACTAGTCATAAAAGATTTTCAATGGCTCCCTCTATATATTTTATAGTTGACATCCCTAAAGCAACACGCCAAGCCCAATACCCTTAAAGATAGTTTCTGCTCTCGAAACCTCTTATTAACCAAAACCCCGTGAAACCCTGTGCGTAAAGATAAGATTTACTTAACTGGGAACACGCTATCCTTTCCGCTACATCACTCTGTATAAAAACACATCGCTCCGGCCAGATCCGGAAAAATCCAGAAATGTCCGGCTCGGGCCGCACGGAACTGGTTATTTCCTATCTTGAGATTAAGACCCGTGCCGTCTCTGTCTGGTCTAGGAGGGGAAATGAGAGGGAAGATCGTGAGAATTATTATCAAGGAGTATAGTTTAGGACGGCGGTTATGCTTGAAGTGATCGGGGGTGAGTTTTCATTAAGGTTTTATTGAAAGGGAGATGGGAAGCCGTTGTTTGATTTGTTCGGTTTATTCTTGAAATTAATTAATAACGAATAAATAAAATAAAAGTAGTTTATTGTATATCAATGACCCATAGGATGTTAGTAACAGGTTTGACTTAATAACTATGTTAGTAGGAAAAAGTAAAGAACCACAAATATCAACGAACGGACAAGGAAAGTCGTGGCTTCATTCTATTTGGTCCCTCCGATGGTCACTTCTGCCCAGTATAATGACTATCGAGAAATCTAGTGTCCAGTCAATCTTAGGTTTCTTTTTATAACAAAATTTTACTAATAGTATTCCATTTTGAAAAAGAAACAGATATGAAGATTTTGTTCTTGTTTTGCTGTTTTGTTTTGAACACTGACCATTACAAGCTTCAGGACAATATTTAACAAAACTGAAATTGAAGTGATCTCAAACTATCACTTGTATACTATTTTATTCCTTTAACATACCAAAAACATGCTCAATAATTTCCTATAAATCATAACTCAACGAGCAGAGGCCATAACGTGGCCCGAAACGGCAGCGCTACGAAAACCGGTAAAAAACCCATCATAATCTTCTCCATAACAACTCAAACACACAGACAGCCTCCGAATCTATTTTATTACACACGAGGATATCGCATCAACACTTCAGTCTGATTAAATGAGGGTAGGCTCGTTAGGGCCGCGGAAATTTGCTCTGCCCGCCTCTTCCAGATTTCTGGGGGAATAGTGTCGATTATGGGGAACGTCGTTATGGGGACTGGCCACACAGGGTTGCCAGTTGCGGATTCGGGGGATTGGTTTTTGATCGGGAAAGATTTGGATAACCTTTATACTGCAAGACTATAAGAGGAGTTCAGATTGACTTACTTAATTGGGATGAATTTGTAGTTCTTGCTTCTGGATTTACTGGTAATCTTTACTCATCAATAAACATGTATCAAACTAATTGATTTTAGACCCAACAGTTACCTAAACAAATTATTTATAGTAAATTGTCATCATCGTCATTATTTCAGCTATAAAACGTCCACTGCTGAACATAAGCTTCCCCTTTAAACTTCCATAAGTGCCTGTTAGAAGCGACTTGCATCCAGCGTTTTCCGGTGACCTTTATGAAGTCGTCCGGTCCATCTTATAGGTGGACGTCTTACGCTGGACTTCCTGGTCCGTGGTCTCCACTCAAGCACTTTTTAACCTTATCGCCCCATCGGCCATCTGATCTTCGTAGTCGGCTACATCGATGACTTTAGTTTTTAAGTTTAGTTTGTCTACCAGATCTCCTCATTTCTTATTCAATTGCGTAGACTTTTAACAGAACCTGAACTGTTACTGAAATAAAACGGGTAGGTACACTCATATTTTTGTATCCAGATTAGCTTGATGTATTGTGAGCCTATTCGTGATCTATCAGGAGCAAAGCGCTACTCCCGAAGCTGGGTCACAAATTGGCCCAAAACGAGACGAGCTGAACTCGATACATAGACTTGTGTGTTCGTTTCAGGTCTCCCTCGAGATCCCTATCATAGTTTGTCCTAAAATCATTTGCCCGAACTGTTTTGTCCTAATGGGCATCAGCCCTAACGATCAATTGCAATTAAGCAACAATCATATTTCCTAATTCTAAAATAGATACAAATCAAATAGGTTAGGTTTGTTTTGTGACCATACAAAACAGAGCGAGCGAAGCGAGCAGCCCATCGAAATAAGGATAATTTTATTGTTCCTGTAATAAAATGGTAAGGAAAACTTAAGATATGGCATGGCACATGATTGAGTGTTAGAACAAATCATCATTTATTACATAAAACGGTAGGGATTGCAAAAATAGATTATAAAACATTAGATATTTAGATATACATAGATCCGTCCGTTTCACTTCACCACGAATGAATCTCACTATAGTTTTATGTCACTGTAACTTTTTTATACGCCAAACCCTACAGAAAATTTATGATTTGGTTTTACTATGTTTTTGTTAAAGTTTTGCTAGCCCTGGTTTATGGGATTGGTTCGGTTGTTCCCCGCATGCGGCGCTTCAAAGGGTTCCGCGCGGCCCGGAATTTTAAACAGCGCTTTGTTGAACCCTTTTCGGACGTCGATGTCTTTCAGATATTTTTCGGTTCAGACTCCTTAGATTAGACAAAAAATTTGCAGGTTATAAGTATTAACACTTTGTACTCGTCGCCTCTTATGACCATCCATGAAATATATGGAGTTATTCTGAACCCGACATCTCACGGGGAAGATAAGATTAAGGTATACCTTTTTTAACCGACTTCAAAAAAGGAGGAGGTTATCAATTCGACCTAATTCTCTAAAATTAAACTTAAAAAATTAACTAAATTAGCTATGAAACAGAAAACAATGGTACACAAAGGTACAAAACCAGGTGCTCCATGACACCATTGCAATTGGTGCAACCAAAACCATTCGACGGCCAAGTCACACAACATTATAAAAATAAAGACGTCGCAGTAAGGAATCTTAGACTTGGCATGACTTTGTCTTGATTTCATTACTTTTAGAGATAAACGAGCAGCTCCATCACGACTTGGTTAGTTTTTTACAGAATATTTTTGGTAGGATCGTAGATGAAATATTATTATCGTAGATGACGTGTCCTAGACGTCGTACTACGACGTGTAGTAGACGACGTGTTGCAGACATTACATTACAATTTTTGTAACGTCAAACTCTTTTTCAAGGTATTTTTTATACGATGCCACCATTCTATAACAAGGCCATTACGGCTGATATAATAAACGTCAGCACACGCGATAAATAACGCGACACGTGTTTGCGGTATGCAAATATGAGTGTGCCCGATGATTTATAAATTGTTAGGTTGGCGGGCGCTAGAACCATGGAAATGTCTTTCCACGTCAAAAAATAAAACGTTGTTTCCGCTAGTTGATATTGGGAAATTAATTTTATTACATTACTAGCTTTTGCCCGCGGCTCCGCTCGCGTTAAATGCGGGGTATCACAGAAGAGATAGCACACATATCAATTTATAGCTTTCTACATTGAAAACTTCCACCCCTCATTTTAGGATAATGGGGGGTTTTGAAGAGACAAAAAGTAGCCTATGTCACTCTCCATGCCCTAAACTATCTCTACAAAAAAAATCACGTCAATCCATCGCTCCGTTTAGCCGTGAAAGACGGACAAACAAACAAACAAATAAACAAACACACTTTCACATTTATATTATATTGGTACGGATTGGTACGGATTGGTACGGATGGTACGGATTTTACGGTCCCGCAAAACACAAGGTGGAATGACCTGAGAAGCGACGAAACATTTGTCTTCCACAAGGTCAATAATGAAGATTTTCAGAAAATATTTTACAGGGGTTTTCAGACGCGGATACTCGACCACTGGTTGAAATATTTACAGTCAATTTCCAGTCACCCTGTAGAAGTTTAGTTATAACTAGCTGTGCCCGCGACTCCGTCCGCGTGGAATAGTGACTAATTTCCCCCGTTTTTTCCACATTTTCTCATATTTCTTCGCTCCTATTGGTCGCAGCGTGATTTTATATAGCCTAAAGCCTTCCTCAATAAATGGTCTATCCAACACAAAAAGAATTTTTCAAATCGAACCAGTAGTTCTTGAGATTAGCGCGTTCAAACAAACAAACAAACAAACTCTTCAGCTTTATAATATTAGTATAGATACCCACTTGTGACGAGTGTTTTGACTGAATCATAAAAAATGTGCTAAAAGAGTCTTGGCGTAACTTTTCGTGTGTTCTATCAACTCCAAATGGGTATACGGGGTATAAATTTATATGTTTATTTGCTCTGAACTTTTCCCCAGCTCGTCAGATACCCCGTCATCGGCACCACCACCGAGTCATAACTGTAATTCCGGCGTGCAATCCCCGGAATTCCGATACTTCACATTTAGAATAACCGCCCAATTAATGGCGACGACAAAAACTCAATTTCGCGCCGTAAAATCTGCCCGCCGTAATTCAGCTTTCATGGCTTTTTTGTTCAAACAATTTCGCTACCAATATTGTTATGTAACTGGGCCAATTTATAAAAAAGTATTAGATTGGAGGTTTTTTTTTCGAAAGTACATACATACAAACAGTGACAGACAGATACCCGAAAAGAGGTAGGAAGAAGACTCTAGACGTGGATAAAACCATGGCTAATTCAAGCTTTGTGGGCACTTCTAGCATTTTTTTTTTGGTTAAAAAACAATTAATGAGAGATGTATAATAATGGTGACAGGTTGCTAGCCTGATGCCTAAAGAAGGCCTAAGGCGCTGCGCAGACGACAGACTTTTATGCGAATGAGTCTGCGGAGCAATAAAAACTCTGAATGGCGCGCAGAGAATTTCTATTCAGAATTTTTATTGCTCCGCAGACTCGATCGCACAAAAGTCTGTCGTCTGCGCAGCGCCTTAACCAATTTTTTTGTCACTTCTTAAAATATTCACGAATAACTCGACACCATTGGGGATAATTATGTACCTTTTTAAAAATTTTGAAGTAAATACATTACTCGTAGTTAACTATTACCCCACATTGAAAGCATAATTCTAAAAATAATTAAGTTGTTTGTTAGGCGTATTTTTATACTGACATTATGAAACACTTTACTGTACTTTTATGTCGGGTATCCATTTTTATTATGCATGTTATTTTATTTACGTGAGTATGTAAATGATAGAAATAGACATAAAGTAACTTACTATTGTGTAAGTCAAAATTAATACCACATGAATCTAACTTTGTTTATTTTGTAGCAGTTTTATGGGAAATAAAAGGTAATAAAGGTAATGAAATTATATCCTCTATAACGCTTATTATCAGTCTTTTGAGCGAGGCTGTATAAAAGCCATCAAAAAGCCCTTAACCGACTTTCACACAAAGTTATTGTTATTGAAATGACTTTAAAATTTTATTGTTTGAGTTAAAAATACCGAAAACGTAGTAATATGCGTTAACTCAGCGTGGCTCCCGTGTCTTATAATTTTCATCGAATAATAATTAAAAAACTAAATAAAAATTTTACAATTTATAAAAATATTCTGGCAATAAAATTGCAATTTACTCGTAACTAATCGCTACTTAAGGTACACGATCAATTTTATCCACAATCATAGATACTACAGTTATCAGACATACAAGTAAAATATTTCACAAATTCATCTACAACTTTTGAGCCTGTCAAGATTGTCAAAAAAACTTAATAGTTTCTTTACGATTTAGATGAAAACGTACTGACTTTTGTTGACAAAAACTTCTTATAGTTTTATTGTCTAACACATCACATCATCACATCACACTAATAATTATAAATGTAAGAGTTTGTGTGTGTGTGTATCTTTGATACCTCTTCACGTCTAAACGGCGGGACCAATATCGATAATACTCGATACGCAAGGCTTATTATCAGGTTTAACACATATCTAAGTCCCGTAGTATGGCAAAAAAAAGACTCTACAGTGTCGGCGTTGCGGGCAATAGCAAATAAAACATTAAATTAAAAATATCTAAAGTATCAGCTGCGTTAACACACATCCGAAACTTAGTAGACCGATATTTTTATATCGTCAGAAATAACAGTTAAACCCTTTGCCCACGCACACTGAATGGCCCTAAAACGCATTTTAATCGACCACCTTACTTAATCTTAAGAGTCCGGTGACAACCGAATTTTATAAGAGCAATGTAGAGGCTAGGTCGTGATCACAATTTAGGGGTGGTGTTTAAAAGGGTCAATAATGAGCTACTAATTTCAATGTATTTTATACACTGAAAAAAAATGTTGTAATAGCTTTGGTTGAAGACGTCACAATTTGATAAAATGAGTTTGCACCAGGTTAATACTTTTAACTTACTTAACAGTAAGCACCTACATCACGCCTGTATTCCCAAATGGGGTAGGTAGAGTACACAAAACGGTACACAAACATATTTCTAGCATATCCTTGACCGTGACCGTGTGGTGTAGGGCTTAGAATAAAACCTCTACGTTTCTTCCGAGGATGTCGTAAGAGGCGACTAAGGAAATAGGTTAAGGTGTATTTTAACTAGCTATCAACTTGTCACTATTATACCTGCCAACTCAAACATAACAAGTGAAACTCTATCTAAAGGTGGTGGAACTGTAACAAGATAATAGAACACATACATACAATCACGCCTATTATTCTCAAAAAGGGATAGGCAGAGCACACAAAACATGATGTAGATAATAACAGTTCTATATCACGTTTCGTAGCTCCTCCTAGCATTTTTTTTCGGTATTAAAACAGATCATCATCATCAGCCTATATACGTCCCACTGCAGGGCACAGGCCTCCTCTCAGTATGAGAGGGCTTGGGCTATAGTTCCCACGCGGGCCCAGTGCGGATTGGGAACTTCACACACAACGTTGAATTACTTCGCCGATGTGTGTAGGTTTCCTCACGATGTTTTCCTTCACCGGATAGCTCGTGATAAATATCAAATTCGATATCGCACATAAATTCCGAAAAATTCAGAGGTACGAGCCCGGGGTTTGAACCCACGACCCTCTGCTTGAGAGGCCACAGGTCGAACCGCTGGGCTACCACGGCTTAATTAAAACAGATGAAATAAGTTTATCTCTGACAGGTTGCTAGCCTGTCGCCTTAAACGTACCTTGACCTTTTCCGTGTGGTGTCAGGCTTAGATTAACACTCCATTTTTTCCGTGGATGTCGTAAGCGGCGAATAAGGAAAAGATAATGGCCGAATAGAGTAACTTTCTTCTTTATTAGAACTCAAAGTATATTTATATTTCATAAGCTATATGCTACGTTTAGGAAAATCGAGTGAGTATCGAGGGGCGGGTCCCGCGGGACGGCCTTTCGGGATTTAATTTGACGTCGCAAATTGACTGAAAAAGCTTTACTTACAAATTGTACACATATAGGTAATATATTGATTTTCTAGTCGAACACTAAATAATGTTATGTTATGGATATTGAATGTTAATAAAATAAATCATTCTCATAATTTGTTTGTATTATAACTTTATAACAAACCTCTGATTCTTTGATCTCCATTACTCCATTTTTTCGTGGAATGTCGTAAGAGGTAACTAAAGAACTAGTATGGTATGCTTAATGGCTCCTCTACATGGTGGGCCAGCGCTTGTCCAGCAAAATGACCATGCGATGGATGAAAAGGATCTACACAATGGCGATGTTTAGTTGTTCTGGCCCACTACCTTTGATGTGTGGGCGAAAACCGACACCACGGCCATTCCGCCGCCATCGTACGCACCACAAGCCAGCAGACGCCACTACGCCCTCTATATGGTGGCCCACTACGATGGACCATTATGATGGCCCATCATGTAGAGGAGCCATTAAATGATGGGTAAGCAACTTATAACTACTAAGTATACCTCCTACATCTGTTTTTAAAACTAAAATTATGCAAGAAGTGGCTGCGAAGCATAATAGTAGAGTGATGGTTTTGTTTTGGTTGTTTTGATAATGTATGTAACAACAAACTCTAATCCACAATGGATTTTTTTTAACACATCACATCACATCTGTATTCCCAACTGTGGTTGGTAATGCCAAACATCAGAATAAATAAACCATTTTTTATTCTGATCTGTGGGCACAGCAGACGAGACGCTAAAATACTAAATAATAATCTACAAACTACTAAATAAAAGAGGTGTAGTAGTGACAGGTTGCTAAACCTATTTTGCTTAGTCGCCTTTTACGACATCCACAGAAGAAATGGAAGGTGTTATTCTAAACCCGACACCACACCTCCCCACCAGGGGGTGTATATTATTTATCTTGTGCACACAAGATAGTAAAACAAATCACGCACCTAGGAAATAAGCTACTATGTTGGCCGGCGGAGTTGACGCTGGTCTGTGATTTGACAAGGGTTTTTTGAGACAGGAAAGATTACGTACTGTCCAGAGATAAACTATTTTATTTAAATTGTGCTTGAAAACAATTAATAAATAAATATAAATAAATATAAATATCATTGGACAATATTCACACCAACCACCTAGTCCCAAAGTAGGCAATTTAATGCCTGTGTTATGGGTACTAGACAACGGATAAACTTACTTATATATAGATAAACATCCAAGACTCGAAAGCAAACATTCGTATTCATCATACAAACATCTGCCCCGACCGGGGATTGAACCCGGGACCTTAAGCTTCACAGTCAGGTTCTCTAACCGCTGGGCTATCCGGCCGTCTAATTGTTTTAAATTCTCTGTTACATTCAATAGCGAATAATTTTTTCAAGTATTCTTGCTAAAATATCTTTAAGCTTTTTTTCATAAACCTCTAAAATAATGACACAGTTGGGCAAAGATCTCCCCTTCTTTAGGCCACTCATTTAAACCACTTACATATTTTTCTAACGTTTTTGGTGTACAATGAAACCAATTCCCTGTATTGTGTAAAAATTATCTCTTAGAGACAGTGTCTAAGAAAACTACATGAAAAGTTGGTTCCGAAATGTATCGTGGAAATAGTTTTTTTAGTCCCAAGAAAGGGCATAGACTCATTCTACATATTACGAATTCTAAGACGGTACTACGAACATCTAGTACACCTAAAACATCCGTCAAGCATGCCTAAAAAAACTCATATATCACCCAGGGTAATCTTGTAGTGAGTGGGAAATGCCTTATTTATTCCGCGGCACATATATTACGTCGCGAATAACATGTGCCCTCTGCTAAGCACTGTGCGCATTAAAACGAGCCTTCCTCTCTAAGGGGTATTCTATATGAGCAAGGAATCAAGACAGGAATAACATTATGTGAGAGATTATAGATGATAAACAAGATGATAAGTTACCTATCTATTTTTATGCTTATACCTACACAAGATCCAAAACTGTTTCAAAAATCGTCGTGGACAAAGTAATTGGAAGAAGAGTTGTTCAATCAAGTGTAATAATGTGGAATTGAGTGCCAACCGTAGCTTGAGAAGAACCATGGGAAGAATAATAAAACTGTGCGTTAAGCCTATGAAAGAAACAAGCAAGTGTAAAGAGTATTTTTTTTTTTCTAAAACTTTATAGGTGGGAAAGAACAGCACCCTCAAAGATGACAAACGATTTGGGAAGCCAACCTAACCAATACCCATTAATATATCAAGATTAGCTTAAAATGTTGAGTCATCAGTGACCCATCATCAGGAGGAACGCACCAAGGTCCATCTTATTTCACCATGAGTGACTCTCACTGTAGTCATTGTAGCCTCGTAAGGCCCCGCGTACGTTATAAAGTACAAATTACTAGTAAGCATAACAGCCGAATGTACTTCATTAAGTACAAATTATTCAGTGGAAAATGAACTTAAAGATCAGGTTACGTAAGATTCAACATTTTAAGCCATGAAATTTTTGTCTGGGTCTGAGGCCCTAAATTAAGTATTTAGAGTCAGGGCTTAGGAGGTTAATAGTAGCACATGCATCACTTGACTAAAAAAATGTAAAAACACTCTAAGTCGCACATGCGTCAAATGTCGACTAAAAAAATATAAAAACACTCCAATATGAAGCCAGCTTAAGCCCAAGTGCGTGAGGGTAAAACGCAATATTTCCGTATTACAAGCCTTTCATAATCACTACACTCTGGGGACCGCCCCCTGACAAAAAACGTATAAGTACGACTTACGAGGAAAAACGTAGACGGAAATTGGAGCAAAATCTGATAATATTGTTGCGGGGAAATACTAACCTAACGTACTTATTATTTCTTGTGCGGATCAACAGAAATCGATGATAGTTAAAACTTCTTTACGTTTAAGCTAAATTAATTTCTGATGATAATTATCTCCATCTGTCTCTTAATTATTTACATACGTACAATCACGACTGTGTTCCCAAATGGGTTGGCAGAGCACACCAAACGTGACATAGACAAAACCATGATTATGACTATGTCACGCTTCCCAGCCACTTCTAGCACTATTTAGGTTTGTTGCAGATGGAAGAGGTATAATAGTGACAGGTGGCTGTTAGGCCTGTCGCTAAAAGCAACTCTGTAAGCTTAGCACGGCAACACGCTCTAGTCGCGTCGCGAGCGGGATAGTCTCAAAAAATAAAAATAAAAAAAATAAAAAAGTTTATTTTGGTTTCCATTTTTGTGGTTACACAGAAACAAGGTTGGGACCTTCCATTAAGCATATAAGATTGCTTGTATCGGAAAGCCCCGTCTGCCCGTCATTTTCTGACGTCTCTAATTAGACAGTGACTGATATAGACTATCTCGCGCGTATCTCTACTCGCGCCTTGCTGTGCTAAGGCGGCAGAACCTATTTCCCTAGTCACTTCTTACGATATCCACGGACATCATGGAAAGGTAACTTCTATTCCGACATAACACAGGACACACAAAAACACTACTACAATAAACATTCACATACCTACACATACATATTCTCACGCCTGTATTCCCAATAGGGGTAGGCAGAGCACACTAAACGCTACATAGACAAAACGACTATTTCACGTTTCGTGGCCACATCTAGCATATATCCTTACCAATATTATAAGTCAGAAAGTGAGTTTGTTTGTTTGTTTGTTACGATTTCACGCCGTAACTACTGAACCGATTGCTTTGAAATTTTGCAGACGTAAAGATAAAAGTCCGGATTAAAAAATAGGCTACTTTTTATCCCGGAAAAATTGATGTTCCCGAGGGAAAACAAAAATATAGTTTGCTTGATAGATCGATATCGATCGATGATAGATCGATGGCGCTGTCTGTCGTTTGAATCGAGAAGTTTTCTTATAGTTGTGCTTTATACCGCAATATAACCGAGTTCTACGCGGGCGAAGCCGCGGGCGGAAAGCTAGTTTTACAATAAACTACTCAAATGAAATTGGTTTTATCCTTAACTTTTGTCACGTCCACTGAAGAGACGCAAACTTGTACATATTTAACCCTCCTAGTACTTCTTTTCCGTCATCCGTCTAGCCAACTATCCTTCCAACAAAACATAATCTAAATAATAATAGTTTCGCTCCGCTCGCTCGCCGTGAGTGCGCGGAGGGTCCCACTTTATTTGATTGGCTCTAATGACCTCTGTGATTCACTGGAGTCTCAACCCGGTCACAGCTGAGTGCTAGCGGATCATTCGTTCATTCATTCATCCATTCATGGCTGTATTCCCAAATAGGATTGACAGAGCGCACGCAACGTTCCAAAGCTAAAACCATGAATATTTCAGGATTCGTAACTTAAGATTTTTTATTTATTTACGTACAATAATGACAGATTACTTCTTAGTCTTTCGCTCACAATACAGGAAACCATTTCCTATATAAGACTATTTCACTTTTAGTAGCCTTTTCTATAGTATAAGTATGTATTAGGGTTTAAGTTAAGATGTATAGAAATGACAGGTGGTTAGCCAGTCGTCTAAAATATACCTGTACTTAATTTTCCCCGTCATCTTTTACTACATGAGGAAATGGAAAGGTGTGGAGGTGTTTTCGTTTGCCAAATTTACTACAAGCCAATACACAACTGCGAAGCTTTCCAATGTTGTGTACGATGTTCCCAATCCACATCTAACCTGCGTAAGAAATCTCCAAATACTCTTATTCCAAGGCCTGTAGTCAGACATATCCCAGCAAGGTAAAAATTATGATGTAAATTCAATTAACCGTATATGTTTAGGCATGAAATGTAAATAATTAAATACTTACGTTTCCGCTATAACTCGGTAGCACGCCCAACCCATTTCTGTAGGGAAAATGCATACATTTTCACGGACAATGAGCTTTAGGTACCGTAATGAAAAGTGTTTCAAAATATTGCGTGTACTTTGCTTCCCCTGAAAGCCTATAGGAATAAAAGGCTTTTAAAAGTAGACAGACAGCTTACAAATTTGATATGTACTTACTAAGTACGGGATGAGAGTTGCTGTTTGGTATATCAATATGTAATCTCTACCAATGATATAAATGCAAGTGTCTGTCTGTAACAGTTAAAAGATCTTTAACAATTGAAAGGATTGCAAAAAATATAGTGGAGATTGTTTGTTCATTCTTTGCTAATGTAGGCGTGAGGAAGATTTTGTTTTTACAAGCTTTTCATTTAGTTTCACCTGTTTTGCATAAATTTGATATTATTCCCGGCTACTGCAAACATTTAAAATTTTGTACTACATTCATAACATCTACTTGTGTTAATTGGATGACAATAATAATCTGATAATGAAATTCTGGCGGTCCAATTAGGACCATCTCCGTAGGAGGGAAATCTTCAATACATGATCTGATTGACTTAAAATTTGGGATGGACGACAATGTAGTGCAGTTGTCAAAAACAAGTCAGAAAAAAAAACCTTAAATAAAAAATTACAATTTTGTTCCTTCTTTTATTAAATCCTGCTTGACCTTTCTGAAAATTGAAAGCGGGTCAAAAAGCTAGCAAGATTTGACACAGAGTATTGAATCAGGCAGGTGAAAATGAAAATAGAAAAGTTTAAATACGTTGCCACGTGGTCGCTACGTATAGTCCGTCACGTCAGTGTTCGAAACAATAAGGTACAAGTTGACAGCCGGCGACGTGCAATAGCGACGTATATTGTATAGATGTCATCCTACTAGTGTTGATATGCTAAAACGCGTCTATGCATAAAAGTGAACATTTACCAAATGTACTAAAAGTTTTTGCCGCAATACCTTTTGTTAGTTTGTTTCTAAGACAGAAGTTGTAGTCTATACTATAGACCGATAGGTACTTAAAAGATGGTAAACAATCTTGACATGTCTTTTTATTGAAATACACAGTCTAAAAATGAAAATCGTTCCAATATACAATTCAATTATGAAAGTAAATGATTTTTTCATACCTTAATTGCAAAATGTAAAGATTTTGATTTATGAAGTGTATGTTTAAATAAAAAGACACGTCAAGATTGTTTACCATCTTTTAAGTACCTATCGGTCTCTAGTATAGATTGTTTTTTTACGTCAAAAACACTGTGGTCAAAATGAATTGTCAGAATTCGATTCTAATCGATATGTCGGTTATAAGCAGAGCGTCTAGTGTATTTCGTTTGCGATTTAAAGCGGATTGTATGGAAGCCCCGTGTGGCGCCGGGTTAGAATAGCACCTCCCCCTTTCTTCCCGTGGGTGTCGTAAGAGTCGACTCTGGGAAAGGGGTTAGTGTATTGTGGGCGGTGGGCTAGCAACGCGTCACTGCAATATCACGTTTAACCATCTGGTTACCCTGCTGAAATTGCTAAATGTGGCACTGGATTTTTGAATCCATGTGCTCTGCCTACCCCTCTTGGGAATACAGGCGTGAGAATATGTATGTATGTATGTATGTATGTAATGAAACCGAGACAGTGCCGCTAAGCGGAACGCTTGCACAACTGCCGCGGTCGACACCTCTCCATACGCTACCGAATCCATGATCGTTTTAACTACACTAGAAGTTCAGCTCAAAGAGTGATTTGGTCAAAATCTACAAAAGGCTGCCGATAGAGATAGCTTGTTGCCCTAGCTTCTATAATGTGTATTATTTTTGTATCGAATAAAGATAAGATCAAGAGTTCCACAACATTTCATAGTCTTTACGATTCTGGAAAAGATAAATTAAATAAACTAATTGAGCAGTTAAGAGTTAAGAGGCGTGACATTATGTATGTATGCAGTTAATTCGCAGTCAGGTTCGAAAAACCACATCACTGCTGCAAGTCGTCGGCTCTCGACTAGTACCTCGGACACACTCGTGGCCAGCAAGCTTGAAATGTCAGACGTCAAAACGTCAGGATTTGCTCTTTTGTTTTGGGCTTGTTAAGATTGATCGGTTACCTTTTTTAAACCGAATTTCGTTCGTGTGTGTCGTTTGTGTGGTGTATTCTTTTTCTAACCAATTGATTTCTAACCCTCCGGGACCTTTTTATAGCTTAGGACAGAGTGACATTGTAATGCTTGACAGAGGAAATATTTATCACGTTTTGCGATAGATCCGAAATTAATTAATTTGACTGTACCTACCTATTATCTATTTTTAAAAATCCGCATCAAAATCCGTTACGTAATTATGAAGATCTAAAAATACATTGAGACAGTGGGAAGTAACTTTGTTTTGTGCTAGATTATGTAATGACTTTGAAAGGTCAGCTGACACTGAACACATTTCGCACGAACAAAAAACAACACACTTCACAGTTCTGAAATTGTTTCAACAAGTCTAAAGTGGCAAAGAATAGTAAGAAGGTTTGACGTCGCTGGTATGTAGGCGTAACGAAGTATGTTAGGTTAGATAGCTTTACGTCTCCATCGTGGACGTAAATTAAGTTACTCACGACACGACACGTATGCTGTAGGTGTCATCTGTGACTACACAGGTAGGAATTTGATCGTAAAATATTTTTACCAGTGGTCGGTTATAGGTACCCGTGTTAAGATTTTTTCCGGAGTCAAAAGAAACGAATGAAAACTTGCCCCGTGCTTTGTATCCAAGTCCTTATCAAAATGATAGAAGTGGCTACGAAACGTCGATGGTCATGGTTTTGTCCAAGTAGCGTTTCATGTGATCTGTCTATCCTATTAGGGGATACAGGTGTGATGTTTGTATAGCGTGGCCGGCCGGATAGCCCAGCGGTTTAGAGAACCTGACTGTGAAGCTTAAGGTCCCGGGTTCGATCCCCGGTCGGGGCAGATGTTTGTACGATGAATACGAATGTTTGCTTTCGAGTCTTGGATGTTTATCTGTTTATAAGTAAGTTTATTCGTTGTCTAGTACCCATAACACAGGCATTAAATTGCCTACTTTGGGACTAGGTGATTGGTGTAAAAATTGTCCAGTGATATTTATTATTATTTATTATTTATAGCTTTGGATACATAGGCATACCTATAGTGTAGCTTCGTATAGTAGGTTTGCGATACACAAGTCGCGTTGACCCAAAAAGCGATGATTAAATTTGCGTCCCACAAGGTCAACAACGAACATTTACAGGATAATGGATCACAGGATGTTTTAGACGCTTAAACCCGACCACTGGTTAAATTATTTACGATATATTTCCAGCCATCCTGTATATAAAGTAATTCACTTCAGTAGGCTAGGCAGCTTACGCAAATAGCCTTTTTTCTCCTAAATTTAACTGGTTGTACTTTTTTTTCCAACAAATTAGCGGCAGGTGTTGTGAATAAGTTAAGTGAAATGGTTTAAAGTTGGAAGAAACCTAGATTTATGATAGTTTCGGTCCAAGTTAGCGAAGTGTGTCGCGGAATAAATTTACAGAAGTTTCTTAGGAACGTTCCAGTTTCAAAGTTGTACCAAAGTTACAAAAAAAGGGCACACATACACATACATACATACATATTATCACGCCTGTATTCCCATGAGGGGTAGGCAGAGCACATGAATTCAAAAATCCAGTGCCACGTTTAGCAAATTCAGGGTAACCAGATGGTTAAACGTAATATTGCGGTGACAGGTTGCTAGCCCATCGCCCACAATACACTAACCCTTTCCCAGAGTCGACACTTACGACACCCACGGGAAGAAAGGGGGAGGTGCTATTCTAACCCGGCACCACACGGGACACACAAACACACACACACAGGGCACACGGGTCTGAGAAAAAATTAAAGACTATTTCCAATACTAATTGTACCCGTGTGGTGCCGGGTTAGAATAGCACCTCCCCCTTTCTTCCCATGGATGTCGTAAGAGTCGACTCTGGGAAGGGGTTAGTGTATTGTGGGCGATGGGCTAGCAACCTGTCACTGCAATTATCACGTTTAATCATCTGGTTGCCCTGAAATTGCACAGCGCGGCACTGGATTTTTGAATTCATGTGCTCTGCCTACATCTTTTGAGAATACAGGCGTGAGAATATGTATGTACTAGCTTTCCGCCCGCGGCTTCGCCCGCGTGGAATTCGGTTATATTGCGGTATAAACTTCACGGAGCCCGAGACCTTTCCAACGAATGCAAAAGCGTGGAAGTCGGTTCGTGCGTTCTGGAGTTATAGCGTCAGGAAAGAAAACTCGACTTATTTTTATATAGTAGAAGATAGTAGATAGCTTTTACCCGCGACTTAGTCAGCATAAGTTTTTTTGTTTTCTCCCGGCTGTAAGTGCCCCTGCAACAATGTCCCACTATCGTGTTCCGGTCGTCAACTTCACATTAAAAATTTGTTCAAAAGCAACCTAAGCACATAATGGATAGCTCTGAATGTTTTCTTAGTAAACATAAAAATTAAATAATGTAAATCGGTTTAAAATACTACTAACTACCTACCTGCCAACCCCCGATGTTAGACAGTGTGACATCCGCAACATCGTCTGCGTAGGATGTACTAACTCAATGTAAGTAGTATAATAATGTATGAAGTAAGTACGATGACGTCATCATTTTGATCTTAAATCCGTTTTTAGGTAACCATCTATACCCACCTTACTAAATTTCATCAAAATCCGTTCAGCCGTTTAGACGTGAAAGAGCAAAAGTCCCAACAAAAACGACTAAAAAACAACTACTTAACTCAATTTGGTTATCTGCCTACTGCCTACCCCCTAAGATAGATGGCGTGATTATTTATAGCCTATGACAATTTCTAGGTTTTCATCTATCACCACACTAAACTTCATCAAAATCCGTTCAGCCTTTTAGACGTGAAAGAGCAAAAGTCCCAACAAAACGACTAAAAATCACTAACTCAATTTAGTTATCTGCCTACTGCCTACCCCCTAAGAACGATGGCGTGATTATTTATAGCTTATGTCCATTTCTGGGTTATCATCTATCACCATACCAAATTTCATCAAAATCCGTTCAGCCGTTTAGGCGTGAAAGAGCAAAAGTCCCAACAAAACGACTAAAAATCACTAACTCAATTTAGTTATCTGCCTACTGCCTACCCCCTAAGAACGATGGCGTGATTATTTATGGCCTATGTCCATTTCTAGGATATCATCTATCGCCATACCAAATTTCATAAAAATCCGTTCAGCCGTTTAGGCGTGAAAGAGTAACAGACAGACAGACAGACAGACAGACAGACAGACAGACAGAGTTACTTACTTATTAGTATGGATATGTAAATGTACGAATGGATCGGTCTACTTGAGATAAGGCGGTATAAACCAGATCTGTATCTAGACATTGTATATAAATACTGTATGTGTTTCCATGTGGTATCCGGTTTACAGTAACACCTTTCCATTTCTTCAGTAGATATCGTAAGCAGCAACTAAACAAATAGGTTAAGATAATTATATTTTTGGAGACATGCTAGCAACCTGTCACTATTATGCTCATGTAACTCAAACCGTAAAAGAAATGCCATGAAACTTGAAATAGTCGTGGCTTTGTCTATGTAGCGTTTCGTGTCCTCTGCCTACCCCATTTGAGAATACAGGCATGGATCTAGAGATAAGACTCTGATATCTAACATTATGATAGACTGCTTCTGGTGACAAATGTGAACAAATCGCACAAGTCTTTCATATTCAATTCTCAGATATAAATACGCTCGCAACATACGACCAAGGGGCCGCACATACCGTGAACAACCCATTTATATTCAAATTCATTTTCTTAAGGATTCTCAAGAAGATTGCTTTTTGATTACACCCTGTATCACGTATTTGGTTTAATTTGGGTTTCCCTTCGTGACTGGAAAGGCGGCGTATGAAAATATTTTTATGCAGAAGGAATGGTTAATAATCTTGGACTTCTTGATTTATAGCTTTGTTTAAGCTTTGTGGTAGAATCAAACAAACTTCACCAACCACTTACCAAATATTGTTAAAAATTAGTTGTACTGAGATATTTAGAGAGCAGTTGAAAGCATTTTTTTTATTGAGTAACAAACAGTTAAATTCCTACATTTACAAAATGTGTTGTATGTTTAAATGAAATATTGCCAGCATTCTACAAAAACAGACTTACTTTAATCTACAAGTTATTAATAAAATTATAACAAATACCTACTAATTCTCAACTAAAACGTATTTCCCGCAGCGAGTCTCTGTACCTCGATAGTGATGAAGAAAATATGTTCAAACTCAAAGTTTTTATTGTAATCGCGACAGGCACTTCTGAAAAACGTGTTTCGCGCACAGTTACGACAAAAATTTACGTGAATAGTGCAATTTAGTAACCTGAAGGCATATAACAAGAAGTTCGAAGCCTGACCTTTTCCAGAACCAACTTCTTATGAACCAAAACAATATTCCTTTCTCTAACCGGTTACATACAATATCCTCTTTCAAGTCTGAAATTCTCTTTGACGTCACTATAATCACTGGTAGAATCTAGTGAACTAATTTCGACAGAGACATTTTAAAACCATTTGAAACCCGTTTTAAATTCTTCCAGCTTTAACTTAGTCTACGTTAACCCTGAATTAATTAAGGAAACCGGAAACAGAACCCAAGCTTCCCAACTTTCGGCTCCAATTTTCTAATCCTGAATCGAATAAGCTTTAATGGAAAGCTCGATTGAAAGCGCTAAGCTCGCTCATGAACTAGTTGTTAAACCTCTGAACCATTAGATTGGGTGGCAGTCACGGGGACCGTTGGTTTTGGCAAAGATTATGCGTGATAGACTGGACACGTGGATTTTGATAGTACCTACTACGAATAATATTATACATGCATACAATCACTCCTATATTCCCAGATGGGTTAGAAAGGGCACACAAAACACAGACAAAGCCATGATTATAAGTATTTCATGCTGCGCAGCCACTTCTAGCATAATTTTAGGTTTGGAAACATATGAAAAAGGTAGAATAGGGACTGGTTGCTAGCTTGTCGCGTACATCAAATCTTATTATTTTCTTAGTCGCTTCTTACGACATTCACGGAAGAAATGAAGAGGCGCCATTCTAATCCAACACCGTAGAAATTTTACTAGAGATGTAAAAATACTGTCAAACGTTTAGTATCACTTGACTGCCTACAATTATCCTACAATCATCGAATGCACAAACGCAAATAATAAGTACTGTTTTAAACTTTCAAGATTTTCACTCATATTTAGGTATACGCGGGACTTAATCACGGTGTTTTTAGTTACCGTGTAACGCGGCCGAAACGTCGAGAGGTAATTAAAATACATAAATGAAAATAATAAAGTTTAAAAAACAACCGATGCTTGTAGGCATAAACTACCACCATCCTGTGTCGCGTCTATTTTATTTACAGCTTACTCTACCCCAGTATAATTGCCTCATGCCTTATTCATACGGCACGCGTCGTGCAAAATGCTAAACTTTTGGCGACGATTTATGGCGGCTGCGACAGCTCGCGTTTTATGAAAACGCGGTAAAAAGGGTATAAGCAGGGTTGGTATGACGGTGGATGTTAGGGTTCCGTATTCATAGGGTGAAAACAGGACCCTATTACCTAAGCAAAGGAACTAGCTAGATATTTCACGAACCACTTGGTATCACTTCATTCTATAACTCAAAACCTCTTTAACGGAAACATAATAGGTATAGGTACTACATAAGTACGTGTGTTCAATTATAACCACATACATACATATTCATACATATTCTCACGCCCATATTCCCATGAGGGGTAGGCAGAGCACATGAATTCAAAAATCCAGTGCCACGTTTAGCAAAT
>BHDV01069966.1:11788-29401 GCA_005406045.1 Adoxophyes honmai | reverse complement strand
AAACCTTCCCTGAACTTCAACGAACATTTTAAAAAAAGAATTGGCCAAATCGGTTCGTGCGTTCTGGAGGTATTTCGTCAGGAAAGAAAACACGACTTATTTTTAAATAGTAGATTTATGAAGGTCAAAAAGACGTAAATTTTATGGCACTGACCAAAGTAGGTACCTTAATTGAACCTACTTCCAGATGATCTAGAAGAATGATATTTGGGATCCAGTTCGGTAATTTTTTGTGTGTAAGCGTAGTAAATAACTGACTTTGCTGTCCATCCGTCCGTCGACAGGCTTTTAGATTAGTTAACCTGTGTGGCGTCAAGTTAAAATAACCTCTCCATTTCTTCAGTGGATGTCGGAAGAAGCAACAAAGGAAATAGATTTAGGTAAGCTTTAGGCGACCGTTCAGCTGTCAGCTGTGCTAGTTAGACTTAGCAGGTTACTTTTTTGCCGCGTAAGATATACCTACCTTAACCTATTAAGGAAATAGTCGCCTCTTACGACATCCACGGAAGAAATAGAGAGGTGTTATTGTAAACCGACACCACAGGATAAACCAAAAAATATATATTAAAAGGACCTCACGGACCTAAACCCGCGGGCATATCTCCATAAATAATTATAAACCTGACATTTCCTATTGCAAACTCCTATATTAAATTAACAATATTTCCTGGACCAAAGGTTCCCAAAAATTTTTGGGCTCCGACCAAATTATAAGACACACTTACCCAATTCTAAGACCCATTCATTTTTTCCTAACGCCCTACGCTGCGGCCTAAATTCAATTTTTTTTTTGATATGGTGAATATAAACTCTTTTCAAGGACATTAAGTGAAAAATTTAACCTGAAATTGAGACAGCGTTTCCAAGCGTGACGTTTGGACAACTGCCGCGGTCGACACATCTCGTCTCCATACAGTCTTCGCGTTTATTCGCAAACGCTCGCACAGTTTTTGCACGACCTGCAGTTTGGGAAGCACTGTCCGAGACCATTTGCAGGGCGTGTCATATCATATCTCACCGCCCTGATAAATATATCAACCAAACTAGCCCCTAGCAATTATAAATAACTGTGACAAATCATATTTCTCAATTGGACATGTAATTGCAGGCCAATTACTTAGTTTCCTGCAGTTTTAGGGTACATTACTTGGTTAAATTCTCTACATTTTAGATATAAGATAAATTTTTGCATGCCAATATATTTGGCTGGACATGTCACACCACAAAATTACCTATTCCTGTACAACATTTCTCTACCATGTTCTAAGCAAATAAATATTCATTTCATTTATTTCATTTCATTTATATTTTGCCATAAACTATTAATATTAGTTTGTGTTTTTATATTTTAAATGGTTTATCATTGGCAGTGAAGTGAGGTAGATCAATATTAAACCGTGAGACTCACTCATAGTGAATACCCTTAAAAAAAATTGGTCTGTCTTTTGTATCTCGATCCTTACCAAAAATGCTAGAAGTAGCTACAAAATGTGAATGGTCATTTCTCTAAATAGCGTTTCATTGACCTGCTTGTCCCGTTTGGGAATACAGGTGTGATCACAGATTTATATCGAACTAGATGACTCAAGTGTATGTACGGTAGGCCAAGGAAGTGGTCTACCACTTTTGACAAAAGTTTCGGTGAGATCAAAATTGTCACAAGGTTGACATTGTCACTGTCATAATATTATGGCGAGGGGAAATCGACCTTGTTGTTTCATGAGGTTCAAATGAATATCGATCTTGAGGGGGTAGACCAATTTCTTTGTCGACTGTACCTTGCGTGCCAAAATAGAGCCAAAAGGAAGAGCAATGCTCCTCCTTTGACGCGATTTCATTTAGTTTTATAACACTTAGATAATGTTTAACTGCCTAGAGACAGGATAATTTAAATAAGGCGGCATCATCTTTGAATGGGTTTCTCTCGGACTGTCAATTACCATCGCTAAAGCGCTCATGTGACGATACCTACCGTTGAGAAAAAGTGACACGCTTGGTTTTCATACAAATGCAAGAACTCGCGGTATCTAGTTCAATATAAGTCTGTGGGTGTGATTTATGTTTAATATTGGCTTAGCTGAAGTGTACCGTCGCATGGACCTGAAAGCGATTAAACATTTTTGTCTTTCACAAGCTCCGTAATTAAATTTTTCAGATTTTTTTTTCACAGTGGTTTTCAAACGCATATACCCGAAAACATTGTATTATTTGCAATAACACAAATAGAAGTGGCCACGAGACGTGAAAAAGTCATGGTTTATTCTATCTACTGTTTTGTGTGCTCTGCCTACCCCATTTGGGAATACAGGCGTGATTTATGCATGTATGTACACGAAAGTGAAGTGAATCATTCATTCATTCATGGAAACCGAGACAGCGCCTCCGGCGGAACGTTTTCACAACTGCCAGACTGCCACGGTCGACACGTCTCCATACAATTCCGCGATTACTCGCAAACGAATTCGTTAACGACTGCACCATTGAACACACTAGACCATCGTTTCTTAACCTCGGGTCGCGACCCAAATTTGGGTCGCGGGCCATATTGAGCTGGGTCGCAGGACCCCCTGGATTTTTCGAAAAACAAACTGCAATCACTGCATTTCATTTGTTTTTAATGGTTGCTTGCGTCGCGAGCTTCTAATATTTTTGAATTTTGGGTCGCCAGGCAAAAAGGTTACGAACCACTGCACGCTTAGGACATTATACCTTTACCTTGCTGACAAAACAAAGACAACCTTCTCAAATCGGCATATCGGAGCAGCATTAGTGCTGCAACATTCAATTACCAATCAGGACAATAAATTGCGGTCACGACGCGACAGCAGTATATCATCGAGCCGACACGTAGACAATGTGAGGTAGACTTTGGTACGAGCTATTTCTGGGATCAGCAGTCCAGCGAAATGACTATCTCAGGTTTACTGTAAAAAGCATTTTGTTTTCTTCCCGTGGGTGTCGTAAGAGTCGACTCTGGGAAAAGGTTAGTGTATTGTGGGCGATGGGCTAGCAACCTGTCACTGCAATATCACGTTTGACTATCTGGTTACCCTGAAATTGCTAAACGTGGCACTGGATTTTCGAATTCATGTGCTCTGCCTACCCCTCTTGGGAATACAGGTGTGAGAATATGTATATGTAAGCATTTCGTCTTTTTCTTTCAAGCTTGTTCGAGCGAGATATTGTTTAAGTCGAGGATAGACCAGACCATGACTATTTTATGTTTTACAGCCACTTCTAGCATAATTTTGGATTTTAAGGTAAGATGTATAATAATGACACGTTACTTGCCTGTCACCTAAAATAATTATACAGTATGTATGTATGGTATGAACAACACGCTTTTATTCGGCAGAATTATTGTGCCCCATCTTTCGTATAATTTTGAATATTACAATCAATATCGTCACGGCCACTACTTCTTGGAGTTAACAACACTGACAATAGCTAAGACAGTGACGTAAACAACGATTAAAACTCATAAACGGCAAGTCCCATTTAGTTTTAAACCAGTTACAGTATCTTTGTTAAAATACAGAGCCGATTATAATAGGAAACAGATAGAATTGTCTCGCACTCAATTACTTTAACGTCACCGCAAGCCATGTTTCTATCTGATAAATGCAATGGAGGTAAGTGTTTCGACATTTATTAGAGTGGTTATTAAATTTATTGAAAACTGGCTCTTGGATTACTGATACACAACAGGGTGATTTCAAAATGATGACTTTTTGCACAAACTCATTTGTTTTAAACAATCGTATTAAGTCATGATTTCATTTACTTAAGTATGAAATATCAATTTTTTTTTGGGCTAATTTTAATTATTGAACTAAATGAATTATGTTGCTTAGCATTAACATAGTGTTAGCAACACTCGTGACGTCACCCGATATGGCGGCGCGATTCGGGAGGGATGTCACTTTGGCTCGAGCTACGGCGCGCGCAATACGTTGTGTTTATTTTTGTGTTTGTTAATTCGTATTAACCGTACTAGCTGTACGACCGAGCTTTACTCGGATTATTCAGTAAGTAAAAAATTATATCCCGGTTTTTTTTTTCTCTGAAAATCACGTTTTCCCGGGAAAACCACTTACCTATGTAGATGAACTTAAAACTCTAATCCTTGTCTATATAAAAATTTTCATGAAAATCGTTAGAGCCGTTTCCGAGATAGCTGGTATATATTTATAAATATATATACAAGAATTGCTCGTTTAAAGGTATAGGATTATAAAATTGAGTTGATTTTCTATCTGCGGTTTCATTTATTCCACGCGTTGCTTAAGACAGCGGACAAAACTTGAAAATAGGCGAAAGATTGTTGTACTTGAACGTTGAATTTTATGTAATTTAAAGTTTGACTTCAACTTCAACTAAATAATAATAATGTACTAAATAGGTCACAAAAAAGGTTTTAACCTACCAGTAAGTACTTTTTACTCCTTATCTGAACTATTTCAAATAACATTAAAAGTGCCATAATTTCATGATTTTTTACAAATTTCTTTACTTTGACAGCGTTTTCCTCAAATGGCCCCTTCAAAGATCCTTTACGTGATTTTAGTTAACGACAGAGCAGGGAAAAATACACTGGCTACAATATTAGACAAGACGTTCTAATTACGCATACCTAATGAATTGTATTATTAATTTAAGGTTTTGTCTAACAAATGGGAAATACCTGGAGGGTCTCATTAATATTTTCACAATTCACGATTAAGCGAGGTACGCTGGAATTCAAGAATGTTCGGAGTTGTTTCTGCTTACTTCGTAGATGTAGTAAAGGTTAGATTTAGGTACGGATTGCCATCCTTTACTGTTGGCCGATTTCAGTTTATCTAAGAATTATTTATCTACTGAATCTTTTGAATCCTTTCTTGCAGTAGTTTCTACTTAGATAGGTTCAAACAATAAACTATGAAGTCGTTTAACGAATTATTTTACACTTTTTTAATAGTATGCTCTCTTAGTGTCTGATTGTTGTTGTGGTTTTATGGTCGCGTTATCCTTCCAACAGTCATGCACAAAGATGCTTCAAGAGATATGTATGAAAAAACTGATAAAATCACTTCATTTTCTATCCTCAAGAGTTTCATTACCGGACACACTCACACCTTTATATCCAGATTAGCTTAACATGTTTTGGGTTGATTCGAGACCCATCACCGGGAGTGTATCCAGTTTTTTTACCATAAGTGAGTCTCGTGGTAGGATATGGTTTACTAGCACTGATTATGTTATGTTACAAACAAGGTTTTAAAGGAAAAAAGTCGAAATTATCCTGGAAAGAATCTGATACAGCCAAATCACTGAAGTAAATTTCGTAGCTACAAAAAATGGAAGTATTTATTAGGAAAGTAATTTTTGATTTTGCTTCTTTGGTGTAGATCCGCCTCTACCATTAACCTATTCTTCTGCAGTTAGGTATCTTGGTAATTAGCAGCACCTGAGGCAGATAAACGCCTTTAATTACCCCCTCCCCCTGACCTCGCCCCCCGCAGCGTCATTTAGATTACGCGGGATTTCACCGTTTTTTAGATGTTTGTTTTCTTTGTCTGTCTATTTGTTTTTTGTGATATAAGTGTAAGGGTTGATGGTAATCGCTGGTTTTTTTGTTTCAATCAGTCAGTTAAATATAAAAATACAAAAGTTTTTGAGTAGGTTTGTATGTTTGTTACTTTTTACTTCTTGTTAAAAATATATAGAAATCTCGTAGGATTGCGATAAAACAACTCTGCGTTGACAAAGTCACAGGTAGCAGCTTGTATGTTAAGAGGGCGCACACATTTTTTACGAACGTAATTATAATATCAGGCGGGGAAGAGAAATTCAGGGGCAGGGCAGGGGTAAGAGGCACCACAGACCATAACTCGTCGAGTTATGAGTGATTATGGTCTGTAGAGCCCTCTTATCCCTGCGTTTCTCTTCCCCCACCTGACCTTAGTGGTTTTGGACCAATGTTTAAAAAATCGTGAAAAATAAAGTAACTCATATTCAGCCATGAAAAAAATATGGTTAGACTAAACATATTCTGTAAATTTACAATAAAATTGTTTCATTTGTAATTACATTAAAATCAATGAGAAAAAAAATAAAGTAATAGTTCAACTTTGAAATTATGTAAAATGATATTTGAATAATAAAAACCAATAATTTGATGCATGTCTCTCCGTTAATCCCCAGTAGACTATATTGTCTATCAGATAATAACAAGTTTATATCGTTTATGGTAAATTTTAATGGAAAATTTTCAAGTGAAAGACAGCTCTGACGCGTATTTTTGTGAAAACCCTTCAACAAATTGGCTAAGTAAAAGAAATCTGTGTTGCTAATAAAATATTTCTTTCCGTTAATCCCTAGAAAAAGAGTTTATTTATATGTTACAGTAGTTTTTCTTTAAAAACTTAAGGATTTATAGCTTTCTAAAGCATTTGAAAATCATCAAAATCACCGAATTTTGTGTGCACGCTCTTAATAACTAGATAAAATGTTTTTCTAGTGATTTTTGGAGACACTTATATCTTGATTCTGTCTATAGTTGATCGTGTTTCTGGTTTTCTTTTAATCTTACATAACGTCGTTTACTAGCACGTTCTCTATTTATGATAGTTTTTATTTCGTAATCTTTTAAATACAAAATAATACTATTCGTTCTTCTTCATCTTTCTTTTCTAAAAAAAGCAAGTTATTTGACGTCAGCTGTCCTGATACTTTCGAACCTCTTAGCACGGTTGTAGGTTGTCTCTTCGTATCTTTCTGGACTAGATAACTATAGCATTGAAATACATTCCCGTGTGGTGCCGGGTTAGAATAGCACCTCCCCCTTTCCTCCCGTGGGTGTCGTAAGAGTCGACTCTGGGAAAGGGTTAGTGTATTGTGGGCGACGGGCTAGCAACCTGTCACTGCAATGTCGCGTTTAACCATCTGGTTACCCTGAATTTGCTAAACGTGGCACTGGATTTTTGAATTCATGTGCTCAGCCTACTCCTCATGGGAATACAGGCGTGAGAATATGTATGTATGAAATACATACTCGTATGTACCCATCCGATTTTTTACTCCGTTCTTAAATTTTCTAAACACTTCTACACCTTTATTCCTAATTAAACAAATTCGTCATAAAAACCAAAGCTTTGTTTAATTATTTTCTCGTAATTTAATTTGGGGTGCACGGCAGCGCAGGGCCAAGTCCGGCCCGTTTAATTACGTTGGTTCCGTGGTTACGTTATTGTTGTGTGTCCAAATCCAGCAAAAAGCCTTAATTACAACGCGTTTCCTTGTTTTTTTCTCATTTTCACATCCACCGCGAATTTCCATTAGAGAGCGGTTGCGAGAGAGTGCAATTTATTTATAGGTTCGCATTTAATCACAATGGTATCTAAAAGATTGTAACTTTGTTAAACTTATCAGGGAATACATACATAGGTACATACATCATGCCTGTATTCCTAGATGGGGTAGGCAGAGCACACGGAACGCTACATGGACAAAACTGTGATTTCTCGTTTCTGGCCATTCACATTTTTTTAGGTTTTGAGTTGACAGCTATAACAATGACAGGTTCCTAGTCTGTTGCCTAAAATATATCTTAACCTATTTTCTTTCGTCTCTTACTCCACGGAAGAAATGGAGAAGTGTTGTTCTAAATCCGACACCACACAGATCTCGCATTAGTACACTTACCTACTTGTACTGTCACTGCCGAAAGTACATACATACATATACATACATATTCTCACGGCTGTATTCCCAAGAGGGGTAGGCAGAGCACATTAATTCAAAAATCCAGTGCCACGTTTAGTAATTTCAGCAGGGTAACCAGATGGTTCAACGTGATATTGCAGTGACATGTTGCTAGCCCATCGTCCACAATATACTAACCCCTTTTCTAGAGTCGACTCTACGACACCCATGGGAAGAAAGGGGGAGGTGCTATTCTAACCCGACACCACACGGGGAAAGGCGAAAGTAATAGGTAGAAAAAAATGTGTGTGTGTATGTAAGCGATTATTCAAGTACAGAACTCTAAAAACATAAAATAAAGCATACTTTCTCAGTTCTCTTCTCTGTCGAGAACGGTTTGGACGTGGGAAAGCAAAACAATGTTGAACACGAGGCTTTGCCCTCTCCGATAGTATTGACCACTTTAGCTATAATTTATGTTCGTTCTCTGTGTATTCTTTTAAAGAAAAACCAATCAAAACTACATGAAGTGTTCACTGAAGTATAAATTGGCAATGGTTCGTAATTCACTCTAAGTTGATTTAATCATTGCCGTCGTAAATGAAACAATTCAATCACGCCTTTGCAGATTATGTTAAAAAGAACTAAAATTATGACTCAAATAAGAACTCAAATCAAGTAACCCAAGAATAGAAATCATGTAAGATTTTTTCCGCGTGTGATGGTTATTTCCTCGCAGTCACATAGCCGGTAACAAAATGAGTATCTTCCTTGTACATTTCGTCCTTGGCAATCGTTTGACCGGTAACAAATTAAACCCCTTCCTTGTACCCATCTTCCTCAGCAATCGCTTAACCAGTAACAAATTAAACCCTTTCTTTGAACCCTTCTTCCTTGGCATTTGGCTAACCGGTAACAAACGAAACCCTTTTCTTGTACCTACCTTTATTTTTCGGCAGTTGGGTAACCGGTAACAAACGAAACTTCTTTCTTGTACCCCTTTTCCTCGACATTTGGCTAACTGGTACCAAATAAAACCCCTTTCTTGTACCCTTTTTTTTGGAAGTAGGGTAACCAGTAACTAACCAAACCATTTCCTTGGCAGTCAGATAACCGGTAACTAACGAAAGTTTTTGTTTTTATAATCCAAAAGTAACACTAACATTATTTAGCGAGGGAGCAATATTAACTTTAAATTTATAAAATTAAACAAAAAAAATGTTAACACATAATAACCCCGTTTTAGATTGAAAACTTCAGACCATTACCTCCAAAACAAAGCACAACTCGTGTAACAAACCATATACCCCATATCTTGCGTGTTCCACTCCATTGAGCTGAAACTCATTGGTTAGAAAATATTGCTATTTTGTATCTTAATACACTTTACGCCCACACCTCGGGAGACTCGAGTTGGCACGCACTTCAATTTGTGTATTGAGGCGACGGTGTTAGATGTTGTATCGGTTTCCTATGTACGAGAATGAGAGTACTGCGTCTTAAAAGGTATACAAGTGTGTTTAATAAATAATTTTAAACAAAAAAAAAACCGACTTCAAATTTGGGCTATACTGAAAGCATTTGTCTAATGAGGGTGACCTTCCATCACCAGCAGGCCTGACTAATTACTGAAATTATAATTACCAGTCTGCAGGTGCATTCAGTATAGAAAGAATTATCCTTTAACTCCTAAGCATTAACCCTTTAACGCCCAAGATTTTTTTTTACTATTTTTCTGATTTTTTACACTTAAATGAGTTCTAATAGGTAATAATAACTAGGGAAAAATAATAAAAAAAATCGTTTACTTTTAAATTTTTAGAAAACACCTGCTAAGAATACTTAACGTTGCCCAACACTTAACAAATGACCATCGGTATTCCATGTTAAGTATTCTTAACAATGCCCGTTGTATAGAGATAAGAAATAAAATAATAATTTTGTGATTTTTCCATATAACATTTAAATAACTACATGGAAATAGTAAAAACAATTACGTTTTGTTATAAGACAACCTTATGTTGCAGTTTGACCTACATATATGTATAATGATTGCACTTCCAAAGTGCACACTGTGGCAAATGTCCTATACTATTACATTGAACGGCAGGTGGGGATATTACCGGTGCTTTTTTGGCACTAATAATAAGTGTTTATATTGCATAGTACAGACCTATCTCTTTTTAGGAGCTCCATTGCTATTTTCTGTCTACTTGGTAATAGCTATTCTGCATTTCTTGATTGTCGCCGATATAACAACCAAGCGTTATTAACGCATTTGTCTAACAACATACATACATAAACGTCATTCCCTATTCCCTGCGGGGTAGGCAGAGATAACAGAATGCCTTTCGCTCCTATTCTGGCATACTTCACTCGCTTCACTCACATTCATCACTCTCGTCATACACGTTCAACGGTTTCGGGTACTCCTAATTTGGCCTCTGTTTAGAACATCGCTGATCTGGTCGATATTTATGTTCTTCGGGAGCACCCTCGACCTACTTGCCCGACTGTATAACAACTATGAATATAAAGCTATACATATATGCCAGCGCTTGGTTTCGAAAAGGCCAGCAACATGTCGCCCAAATCAACGCCGCCCATGTGAGCAATACATTGCTTCACAATTTGAGGGCACTGCGCGTTAAGTCGAGAATTTTCGCTCCTGGAATATCGTTGTATGGACTCCATGGGGCGGCAATCAACAAAACACCTTGCCAACGTTATTACTTATTGTCTACCCACTTTACAACAACTATCCTGTTCTTTTGGCAGACTACCTGCTTGTCCAACAATATTGCTAATCAGTGGGTTGTTTCAGCTGGCACCATCTGAGCTGGTTATTTCTTATTTTCTTATAGTGGCGAGACTACATATGCTCACTCATCATCACGCAGATGATGAATCGATTCGAGTGAGGTGAAGAAGTTGCCGGAATATACCATATACGACGGATGGTATTGCCGAGACCATCCTGCAAACAACTTTTGCCCCAAGCCCAAGTAGAGAAAAACCTCTTAAGATTTACTAATTCATCTAAATAATCGCAAATGAGCATAGGGGACCTAATAATACTAAATAAATGAGGAAATAAATAAGAAATATGGAAATTATTGCAAATTGAATCTTTCATATTTTGTACCTTATCTTCGCAATGTAAAGTATACTTAACATGTCACAACGAATGTACATTTCTGGTAGCTGCGCAGTGCTAAGCATTCTTAACACGCGTGTTTGTAGCCCAGCCCTGAGTAAGTTAGTGAAAGACTGTGTCAGAAAAATATATAACCTGAAAGCACACACTCTTAAGAACATATTGCTAAAGAAATTTCTTGGATTTTATTGGAATAAACATTAAAAAAAAATTAATGTACACCTGGCGTCCAGCAGTCAATTGTAGTCGCGGTGCCTACTCGCCTCTACCTATCATAATGGCTGCGCCTGGGCAATAATTTTGCTTTGCGTAGGTGCGTCAGGTATTAGACTAACATTTTATTACAAAAAAATGGTATTATTCATTCAATTTCATGTCACTATATTTTTTTTAAACTTATGTTAAGTATACTTTACACTGCGAATTAAAGGGTAAGGAGTTGACCTTCCATCATCAGCTCAATCGTTTTTTTTTTACTGCCAAACGTAAATATTGGTGTAGCTTTGAAAAATGTACTAAAAACATTACCTGTGCGTATAAAATTTGAGGGTTGCCCTCGATTTCCCTCATATTCCATCATCAGGTCTAGATATGCTGACAATGGGACCACCTGGAAACTATATTCTTTCAAACAAAAAAAGAATTTTCCAAATCGGTCCAGGCGTCTTCGAGTAATCAGCGAGCACACATAAAAAAAAAAACCCGACAAATTGAGAACCTCCTCCTTTTTTGAAGTCGGTTAAATATGAGTCATAATGACAAACTACTGCGATCCAATGGCATCAAGATTGTTTTGGTCCTATTGATTGCAAGTTTAAGATTATAGTCCAAAATCTTTCGTATGGGGAACGTCACGATGCGGCTGCGTACTTTGAGCAGCAGTGTATCAAAAACGGTGTGAATACGACGCGTTACTGCGATTCCGTATCTTCACCGTGTTTTAAGCATTGGCGTGGTCTCAACTTAAGCCACGAAACGGCATCATTCTGTCTATGTAGAGTTTCTTGTGCTTTAAATACGCCGTTTGGGAATACAAGCGTCACGTAAACACCATCTTTGTACTTGTGTTTTGTTTTGTACTTGTTATTTTGTCATGTGTTTATTTTGTACAATAAAGAGTTACATACATACATACATACATACCATCTTATACGATGTCTTTAACCACTTCTCCCGCAATATCGTATTCAAGGCAGTAAAATACGTTTTTTTGCAGCGTTGAAAATATGAAACCGCATAATTCACGTATCCATGCAGCCCACAAAGACCGCCAGCCCAAAAAAAAACAATCCTGTAATATTTTCATCCTGACAATCTTCATAATTCCTCAAAAGGTCGACCTTCCTATATTTCGTTAGTTCCTTTTTATGCAAAAAGATCCAATTTCGGCCTCAATCGGGATAATGCGGAGGAATGATCCAAATTGAATTCGGTTTGCGACGGTCTTAAGGGCGAGAGCAGGTTATAACGGGAGTAGGCGTAAACAGAAGGGGTAAAGGAATCGACTCCATGCCATCCGATCAACAGTTACCTCTGATAATTTGGAGTAAAACTATAATATTATGTGTACTTGATGCGTATTGTATAATCTGAGCGTATATTTCTGACGATTCTTGAAAATACTTTGTGTAACGTTTTAGCATGTTTTGGCGAAGTGTATATTTATTGTTTATCTGCTTTTTTCTCTCTATAGTATCTCACTTACTATTTATCATTTAGTAGATTACTAGATAAGTTCATGATAGCCAGCTGTCACATGCTAGTTTTACTCGTAACATAAACGGATGAAATTATCAGTACACACAAAATCATCAGCCCTCAAACGTAAAATCAGTCGTCTGGTTTATTTTGCGCATTACTATTATAAACTAGAAATACATCGCCTGAATTGATATTATTAGATGCCATGTCCCTATAATCAAGCTGTCGATGCTTTAGATTAGTAAAGATATTTCACACTGGATTTTTGAATTCATGTGCTCTGCCTCTTTTGGGATTACAGGCGTGAGAATAATGTATATGTATGTATGTATATAGCAACCTGTCACCGCAATATCACGTTTAACTATCTGGTTACCCTGAATTTGCTAAACGTGGCACTGGATTTTTGAATTCATGTGCTCTGCCTACCCCTCATGGGAATATGGGCGTGAGAATATGTATGTATGTATGTATGTATGTATATTTCATAAATGGAACATGGACATCTTTTCGAACGGCGTCGTTGAGAACCGAGTCTCCTGTCCTAAATACTACGCGGCCAAGGCTCAAGACTCGGAATACCGGCCAAAGGGCTAACGGATACAATTCAGCGCTTTCCTTGCTCGGTTACACTGTCACGATTTTTATTAAATTTGCCGCGACACTGCGCTCAAGGGTGTTACGAATAGATGTTCCAGAAATTTCGGGACAAGCTATGTCAGAAAGAAATGCGTCGGGTGTTACTCGCGCTTTTTAACGCCTTGACGTAGTGTAAAGATAATGTGATTGTATTGTGGGTTGTAATTTCCGCATACGTGAACAGTAGGCTAAGTAGCGACCCGCCCCGGCTTAGCTGGTGCAATCCTGATTAAAATATACTACAGATTGTCACCCGTGTGGTGCCGGGTTAGAATAGCACCTCCCCCTTTCTTCACTTGGGTGTCGTAAGAGTCGACTCTGGGAATGGGTTGCTGTATTGTGGGCGATGGGCTAGCAACCTGTCACTACAATATCACGTTTATCCATTCTGGTAACCCTGAAATTGATAAACGTGGAACTGGATTTTCGAATTCATTATGCTCTGCCTACTCCTCTTGGGAATACAAGCGTATGTCTCACATTATTGATGAGGCTATTTTATAACATAATCATTTTGAAACAAATTTTGATCTGGAAAAATAAAATGATCTTAAAAGTTTATTTTTGTTGTCATTTTGGCTACGAACCCCCAAAAATACTTGATATTGCGGCTAAGCTAACTAAACCAAGACACAATACATCGATTGCAATAATCGCGTATATTCGGGCCCGGATATAAGGGAAACCAAATCTTATACCATCCAGTCAAACTACTTTCAACCTTACATCGTAGACTAAAGAGCTATAAATGCAGTATTGATACCTTGGTACCCATGTTTTGATAACAAAAGTGTACCATATGGCGATTGTTATTTCTTTTTCACAATCTTATTGTGTCATCGCAACGCTTTTTATAGGAATGATAGTTGGAGCAACATTTTCAACTATGTGTGATACAGATACTGCAGAGGATATTAGATCAAGACGAATAGATATAGGTATAGTCAGTGTTTTCAGAACGGGACATGGTGGAGTAAAACCAATGACTAACGTGTTGCTTTTGCCCTTCAGTCAGTTGAATGTTTTGTCTTCAGTCAGTTAATCGACGTGCTAAGACCGAAGCCTAAAACCGTCTTTACAAGAAGGAACTTTTAAGACGAATGTCAATGCAAATACAGTTGTAAAAACTGTATTTTTATTTAACCGAATGAAAAATAAGATATGAAACCCTAAAATGCAAGGTTTCGACCTTATCCCCATCTCTTTCACTCCACTAACTTAAACCAAAGAGGAACAAGGACAGAATCAAGTTTCAAATTTCGCTGTCCGAGCAAATCCGGGTTCATAAGACGTTAAGCCTGCGCACACGTCAAATTGCCATTAAGCGGCTTACACACGGTAATGCGTATCGACGCCACCAATTATTAGTAATGGGATTAAGAGTTCAAGAGCTCTTGTCTGGCGACGCCTTTACAGTATTAAAGTTTTAAAGTTTACGTACTGGGGTTTTTTAGTTCCTTTTTGTACACACATACACATAATTCTCACGCCTGTATTCCCAGGAGGGGTAGGCAGAGCACAAAAATTAAAAAATCGGGTGGGGCTGTGTCGGGGCACACGGCCGTTGGTTTTAACGTGAAACGTCTGTGTTAGCGAATCGTTTTTAAAGTAAAAGATTGAAATGAAAACAAGATTGACGCTGTTTTATATATTTTAATAATATAGGTTTTTAATAGTATATTTAATAGTATAGGTATTCCAGTGCTAGAGGTTCTCGCGAGGTCGGCGGCAGCAGCTTTGCGACGTTCCCGAAACCGTCTCGCTTGCTCGGCGCCGGACATTGGGGTACCTGTGCGTGGCCCATAGACCCCTCTTTGTAACGATAGCCGTGATTTATATTTCTGGTTGGCTTTTGCACGAGCTGAGGCCGACATAGCAAATATTTATATATTTATTATCACTTTCTGGTCATTTTATATATAAATACTGTCCAAATTACACTTTATTTATGTATAAATCAATCGGTTGAAATAAACTCGACAAACACACGAAAGAATCACCGCGCTATAAAGTCGGAGTCACGAGTTACACTGAATAGAAACAAGCGAGAGCGCCGGTTTAGCACAGTAGACGCAGCATCCCTCCTCCGCCGCCCCGCTCGACCCCGACACAAACTCAAGGTCACAACAGCGAGCTGACTATATAAGTAAAATATTGACACCTAATTTTTGTTTCTACGACTTATAGTTTTTTAATTATTAAGGTACGATGATATAGACCTTTTCGTTACGGTCCGCTTTTTAAACATGGTACCCGTATGTTTCGGCGCGATTTTAAAGACGTTTCACGTCAAAAATCCAGTACCACGTTTAGCAATTTCAGGGTAACCAGACGGTTAAACGTGATATTTCAGTGACAGGTTGCTAGCCCATCGCCAACAATACACTAACCCTTTCCCAGAGTCGACTCTTACGACACCCACGGGAAGAAAGGGGGAGGTGCTATTCTAACCCGGCACCACACGGGACCGGCACTCATCTTGATACATCTCATCACATATTGGCAATGGCAGATAAATAGCTGATACATTGTTTACCCAGAGGTTGGTGTAATGTAGCGGGCACATTGTTTTAGTCTCAGCTGTCAGACAGACTAAGTCTTTTCAGGCAAGTTCTACTATTATTTATGGAGCTTGACTCACTATCAAACCTAGTAGATTATACACTTACATACATAAAATACATAAAATCACGCCTATGTTCCCAAATGGGGTAGGCAGAGCACACTTATCACCAAATAATTCAATGGTCGTATAAAATTCCCATAGGATATCAATATCCAATAGCGCAGCTTAAAATCTCCACTCTGCTTATCCGAGTATTGGTCCCCATAGTTCATGAGTATAAAGTCAACAGCAAGAGCGATGGGTTTCACTTTGCCAGGCTAATGCATTCGGGGTCAGCGCACTCGGCGACGGCTGACCTGCGAAATGACATGTTTGTCAGGGATTTGATGCATTGATTCATAGAAATACGACAAGACAGCTTTTTGTTTGACCACGATCATGTTCGGAAGTTGTTTGATAGAAATCATTTGGCACTATCTCCATTTTGGTGGTGGTGTAACAAATTTTACATAAAAATTTGTCATAAATAAAAAATTTCGTCTTCAATGGCTTTGTTAAACGTAAGTAAACATCACGCCTGTATTACCAAATTAGGTAGACACAGCACACAACTTTACAATTCTAATCGTCGTAGCTTAACACGGATTACAGGATTCGACGCAGAAAAAAAAATTGAATCTAAATATGCAATAAAAAAAAAATCGTCAATGTGTCGGTTACAGCGTTTATGCTTTCCACCGTCAAATAGTCAAAACTATGACTACTTGACAGTTCATACAGACTTTAGATGTAAATTGAACAAGGAAGTTACCAGCATGTCGTCCAAAGCGTACCTAAACCTTTTTTTTTGCCGTCGCTTATGACATTCACAGATGATAAAATGAAGAGGAGTTATTCTAAAAGTGACACCAAACAGAAAAACATTTGATGAACATAATTGAAACATTAATCCATTGTCTTTAGTCTAGTACTCAGGCTTTATCTAGTATGGACCACTTAGAGAGATTGACGTAAACTGCGTTTAGTCCCAAGAAATTGTATTTTCCTAATACATATTTGACCAGAAATATGAAGGTTTGATGGCTTTTAAGCCCAAACAAGTTACGTTTGACCTTCAAGATTAAACTATTGTGGGCGAAGGAAATTGGACTGCCCTTTTCAGGGAAGGGACAGTCTGCGACACGTTATTTCGGAGATAATAATATATCGTTTTATACTTGACATGTCTATTTAACACTATCCCAGTGTATTCTGTAACTTTATTTCTGGTCAGCGGAGACTTTTACGTGCTGGCTGAAAAGTTTTTGGTATTATTGTGAAAAAAAGATTGAAAACAAACAATGGTTTTTAAAAATGTAGAACATGGTCTTCCTCAAAGGGTCTTGACCCACGCTCTGGGCATTCCTATTGCAAAAGTTGTCCGTCGTAATTGAGCACGGTAACGCGACTAGTAGGTAGGTAGATATTTCGAGATCCTTTGGGATGATCTATTTTTTAATTTTGTTGGATTTTAGACGACGTTGGGCTTTGTCTATTTAAATAAGTGTTAATAATTTTAAATACATTATAAAGTTATGACTAGACCAGGGGTTCCCAAAGTTGTCTGGGCTACGACCCACCTAATACAAGTTTACAAAGTTGAGGCCCATGAATAAAGGATTTTACAAAATACAAACGAAGTATTAATACGTTTTTACTTATTTAAAAACTACCAATAAGTTATCTCAATCTGAAACTTGAAATTGTTTCCTATGTTTCGGCATCACTGTTGACTTCAAAATCATGATATGTTCAATTTATGAATTTCGGTATTTAGTTTTAATGTCCACCGTATAGTAAAAGGGAGGAGGACTTTCATAGCTTC
>BHDV01069966.1:0-11622 GCA_005406045.1 Adoxophyes honmai | reverse complement strand
ACACTAACCCTTTCCCAGAGTCGACTCTTACGACACCCACGGTAAGAAAGAGGGAGGTGCTATTCTAACCCGGCACCACACGGGTAATATTGATAATCTGTGAGATAATCATTTGATAAGGCTTATTTAACAATTTTTTTTTTTGTTTCAGGTGAGACGCATGGTTCATTTAAATTAACATCCTAAATCTTCGGTTGGTAAGTTGTTTTAAAGTTAGTTTTACTTCCTCGACCAATAATAGTAAAAATGTTTCATTGAAGATGTTAAAATAGTTATCGCGAAAATTATTTTTCGTATTTGATTGCTGCTTTGTTAATCAACGAGGAACTTTCAACTTTGTTAATCTTGATTTGCTGCAATATTGTAGTCATGAAGTTTATGAAATGAACCGTGTAGTGAATTAAAAAAAAACAAGTAAAAGTTTTTTAACAGTCATGTAGTAGACATTAATAAATTGAATGAAAATGTTGTCACAGTTTAACGTAATACATTTACCCGTACCTCTGTATCAATTATTGTCGCCGTAGATACATAACCCATTATTTTGAGGGCTGTTAAATAAACACTGGTTAAATCAACAGTTAAATCCGTTTGCGCATAAAGTGTCGTGTTTGGTCCGAGTGGGCGGTGTAATGATGATTTACAGTGTCAATGGACAAATATTGTAGCTCAGTATGCCGTTTGATATGTGATTTAGTGGAACGATTTTGTAAGCCGAACACGCAAACCGATATAAGTATTGGAAACTGAAATGCTCCAAGTGTTTTTTGTAATTTTTTAGAGAGGATGTGAGAATTCCTTAGCCAATTGGAAATATCCCTAGTCACCTCTGTACGACATCCACAGAAGAAAGGTGAAATGAAGAATGGTGCAAAAGATTTCTTAAAAAGAGGTGACTAACGAAAGGTATATTTCAGGCGACAGGCTAGCAACCTGTCACTAATAAAATTGTTCCTGCCAACGCATAAAGAAAAATGCTAGAGGTGGCCACAAAGCGTGAAAAGTCACGGTTTTGCGTTTTGTGTACCCCATTTGGGAATGCGAACATGATGTATGTTATGTAATTTTTTACATATTCCTTAAAATTTTCCACAAAATAAACTTTCCCCGTAAATTTTTGAAACATCCCAATCTCAACACAAAACATTCGTCCACACCGAGACCAAATTGATCGTATTTCATTTAAATTACTTCAGAACTCATTGCGGAACCCGACTTGTGTTTATAACGCGTCATTGGACAGTGGAAACCAAACGCGAGGGTGTGGTTCCGTATAATAATGTTTTCTTGGGGCTTGAGTTTGGAAAGGGTAAAACCAACATTGGTCACAAACTTTGGAATAGGTTGGTATCATTGGTATCAGAGGATTTTAAATACAACCACGCCTGTGTTTTCAAATGGGTTAGGCAAAGCGTACAGAACGTGACGTAGACAAAGCATGATCATGACTATTTCACTCTTTGCAGCTAATTTCAGATTTGAAAACAGATGAAAGAGGTAATATAATAGTGACAGTTTGCTGCCCTGTCTAGTACCTAAACCTATTTCCTTAGTCGCCACTTACAACGTCCGTGGAGAAACGGAGAGGTGATAGTTCTAAGACCGATACCGCATATTTTGTAACTCGCTGCTTTCGTCAAGGCAAGGTATAGTGACAGGCAAGTTCTTAAGTAAGAAAAAGCGGTGAGCTAACTTACCCTCACTATTTAAAACCTTACAAATCGTGGACCTTAAGACGCCTACTGCTGCTGAACTCTTTAGACTTCAATAAGTACCTGTTGGAAACGATCTGTATCCAGCGTTTTTATTTTGTATTTGACCTTTATTATGTAGTCTGTCCATCCTTTAGGCTGGTCCGTGGTCTTAACTCGAGCATTTTGCGAGCCCATCGGCCACCCGCTCTTCGTGCAATGACTATCTTGGCTATCTTAGACTATTTTGGGAAAACAAAACGCCTTCACGTGGTATCCCTAAAAAATAAATAATATCCCCATTGAAAATACATGCGATTCACGAACAATTTCACATGCTTTTGATGTGACGCTCAGTGGTGCGTGGAATGAGGAAAATACAGACCGCGCCATCCCGTCCACTTCATCACGGAGAGCTGACAACAGATAGATAGGGGATTCCAGTCTAAATAAATTTCTAATTATGTGGCTGAGTGTAGATTCGTCATTATAAGTTTTACGTGCTATAAGCATTATAAGTTGCACACGATGTTGATTTTTTTATAAAATAGCATGTGGTAAATGTTACAAATAAATTATGACAAAATCGGCGCAATACAATGCTCTAAGCAAGGCGTTCACAGTATCGGAAGAGTCTAGAGAAAGCACACACGTGGGATAGACTACAGTCGAGTTCATAAATATAATATGAACAGACAAATGCCAAATATGTAAATTTTTGCACCTTATTGTCAATGTCATAAAGGTGTACAGATATTTATGAACTCTCAGTTTTGCTTATATGAACTCGACTGTACCTGTCACTTTCTGACGTCTCTAGTTAGACAGTGATTGGTATTATATAGTTTGTCTCGCAAGCATTTTGCTCGCGTTTTGAAGTTATGTTTAAGTCGTAAATATTATGGTTTAAAAATGCATAAGGGTGTAATAACACTACTGAAGGCGAAATTCCGGAATCCGTACGATTGTACGATTTGTAAGCATTTGCATTGCGATTACCCCCTAAATGATTGTTTTATTTTGTTTTTTGGGACTTATTTATTTTGTTGTTACAGCGGCTACAGAAATTAATAACTATTGTGGTTCTTGAGATACAGCCAGATGACAGCAAAGTCTTGGTCATATGGTTCCTTTTCACCCTTTGCGTACAAAATCCTAAAAACCCATATCTACATTTTGATGTCATCTATGGGAAAACCTTTTTATTGATATAAAACCTCATTTATTTGTCCATGTGTCGTCGCTCCCGCGAAATCGAGGAAATGAGCTCTTAGAATCAATCGCAACGACGAACCGATCATCGAGCGCCCTTTACTGCGTTTGTCTTTTACATAGGAGGTTAAAACACAAAAGTGTAGTTGGGGACTAAAAAACAATTTATCCGTCAAATAGATTACCAGAAAAAATGTAGGTACATGGTAATCTTTCTCTTATTTGTTGTGACAAAGAAATGACGAAGATACAGTGTTCTGAAATTTTGACTGACGTCACTAAGTGGTGCAATTTTTGCCACGTCGTGACGTCACCAGCCGTCCGAAGTTTGATGATTGATATCATTGCCGATGTTTGATTATTTGATAAGCCAAAAAACACGTGTTTCATATTTTCCCATAAGTTTAATAACAGACTAACTAGAAGACAAATTAGCTCAAGGCTAAGGCACTGGTTATTACATTAACGGAGGAATAAAAAATGATGATGATGAAAAAAATATGTTTTTCTTTTATTTTTATTTACGCACTCTTGTACCGGTCATTACGTCCAAACCAGTGTAACCTTTATTAACGAAATCCTTTTAACAACCCTTCATGTTTTGAAAACCAAATATCCGGTTATTTTTGATCATTTCTGGCCACGACGTGCCCTTTTCGGTTAAACATTTTTGTTTTTTTTTGGACGTATAATTTTTTTAAGTGATCTTCTAAGATTATCCAATTTGCATAGATCAAAGATGTTATAATAATATACTCGTAAAAAGGAGTGGTGTTTTTTTTTAATCGTGCAATCTGATGAGTGGAAAATCTGGTGCAACAATCAACAGTTGTGATGTATGTATGTGTATGTACGTAACAATTTAGATGATAGCGATCAGTATTTAAACGTATTGTGTCATTAAAATTTAAACACTTGTGTAGATTTAGTACAGAAATATGCAAATCGTCTCGACTAGCTGACACTTTCTGACGACTCTAGTTAGTCAGAGACAGGTATAGTCTATCTCGCGCGCGACTTGACTCGCTTTGCCGTGCTTAACCGGCTGAATTTAAAAGGCTGTCGTAACCAATCTAATTCTGTATTCAACAAATTATTTACATACATCTTGAGACAGTCTCATACTTTAACTTCGAAGGAAATAAGAATGGAGAACACATTATTCTTTTTTACAGGGTTTTATTTATGTTTTACTTGACCATTGGACCATACTATGTTTCTTACTCATAATACTTATATTAAGAGATTTCATTCCGTAATTTGGAGTGTAAAATACTATAAGTGGCTACGATACTCAAATTTTATTGGTTTTGTCTAGGTTGCTTTTCATATTAGGAAATACAGATAATGTATTATTTAATGCGTTTGCAATTACAACAATATTAGAAAAAAATGGAAATGTTTTTGGTGTAGACTTTCATAAATTCAAAATTCAGTATTCAGAAATTTTTGTACCTAGTAATCAATCAATATAATACTCAATTCCAAGTTTAGATAAGATGTCACATAAAAAACAACATTGTTTTTTAGTACAAAAAAGACACTAGCATTTTGTACCTTACACACGTAGGTACTGAAGTTGAGTTATGTTTTAATAGATAGAAAGAAAATGAAAAGGATAGTCAATTATGGGCGTCACTTCTGTTTTACGACTCAACAACAACCGGTCAGCGCTTGCGTCATTCGTCATCGCATGTTTTGTTACAAAACGACACTAACAAAGGATCTCCATTATGATTCCTCCAAGTACCATGTACACCGCATGACCTCACGTAGTGATTTGTGTCCGTCATGTAAGGGTCACATTATAATGTGCATATGTTTTGAATTATAGAGCGATGGCGCGGTTGGGAGGCACTTTGAATCTTGTTCCATTCCTAGTTCAAAGATGGAATGTAAAATATTACGTGGTCATTTATTACTAACAAAAGTAATTTATAGTTTTCTGTGTGGTGGGGGTTAAAACAACTGCCCATTTCTTCCGTGGATGTCGTAAGAAGCGGCTAAGAAAAAAAAGTTTAGATAATAGTGAAAGATGCTTCATCAGTTTTTAGGTACCTAGGTATATGAAAAAGGTATGATAGTTGCATAGTCATCCGCGAATTATTACAATGTCCACGGAAAAAAATGGAGAGGTGTTATTCTAATCCCGATACCACAGAGGACAAATACATAAAAGACAAAACTATGACCGTTTCACGATTCATAGCCACTTTTAGCATTTTAAGTTTAAGTTACAGAGCATAATAAATATCCCAATCGCCACACGATGTTTCACAAAATGCCATTATTATCACACTAAAGACAAAATTATCACGCCTCAGAATAAATCTGCCACCATTAAGTGATACATCACTGAATGTCACTAAGTTACTGATACCATCGCAGCACACAGAGCGGCCGCAGTAAATCAAACCCTGAATAGCGACGATACAACGGGGAGCTATTGTACCGGTGTGATTTACTGCCCTCCGCGGTTTATCGTGGATGAGCGATGTTTTTCTTGTTTGTGAATGAAATTAAGTGATGTTGGAAATTTTGTGGAGAAGTAGACTTAGAACGTAAAACTGCATAATGAAAAATAATATCTACGCTCTCTATACTGTACTCTTTTCGCGCGACTGATTAAATGAAGTGGGTAGAACCGAATTCGCGTATGAGAACAACCGGTGCGACTCTTGGACGAAGGGCTACAAGCTAGCCTGAGACAATAATTATGTCGAGCTAAACTCGTTTTAAGGTGAATTTAGATCGAATTTTTGTGTAAAACTTTGTAAGTTTTTTATTTGCTAAGGCCACTATTTCAATGCACTTCCATTGAGTAATACATGCGTAAACAGAGCACAAGACATTTTACAAAGCCAAAACCAGGGCTATTTCACGTTTTATGTCACCCTTTTAGCATAATTTTAGGTTTCTGTGTAGATGGATGAAGTATAATAGTGACCGGTTGCTAGCTTATCATGTTCACCTAATGTATACCTAAAATTATATCCTCACTCGCTTCTTACGACTTCCATGGAAGAAATGGACCTCTTCACTTCTGACTATTATAACAAAAAATGCTTACAAAAAGAAAAATGTTAATGTCGTGATTGATCGATTACGAGTATATTACGTCTACGGGTATTGAAGCAAAACTCTTATCCTCAATACCATTGAATCTCTCTTGTTTTCCAGAAGGTATTGACCTTCAGTGTTAAAAGTATACTTCAATTCAAAATTCAAAATTCAAAACTTTATTTATGCAAATAGGCTCCTAAGAGCACTTTTACACGTCATTTTTGATTTTACCAGCGCTTCGGAAAGACCATCATTGCCAAGAAGAATGCGCCGCAAGAAACTTGGCAGTAAGTCATTTTTTCAAAAAAAAGTTAATTACAAAAAATGTATTATATATATTACAAAAAAAAAAAGGAAAAATTGACATAAAAGCAATCAGTGTAATTAATGTGGAGGCAGGATATTTAAGTAAAATCATGTATCACTGATCCAAGGGCCAAGGCAACGCGCTGACGCAGGTTTTCATGCCATCATGTCCTGTTCTGAAAGCAGAGCGGTACCGAGGAACGATTGCCTACGCCACGAACCCTTACGGGACGCGTCACTCCAGCCTCGGGCCAGCAACACATGCACCACATGCACCATACTGTAATAATAGTCTATTACATTGCAGCAAGTTGACTTAAAATCAGCTTTTCCGCACAAGAACGGCATATAGCCACTAAACCTAAAAAAATGGTGGAAACGCCGCAACCATCGACATAAAGTTATATTTCTTGAAATATAAATGCTTTCGTGAAGATAGGCCATACTGTGCCACTTAGACGCATGCTACACCTCAGATGTAATCTTGAATAGATGGAGTACATACTAACTTCAAGCCTCATCAAAACTATTAGAATAAGATTGAGCACGTTTTAGTATGTAACGATTGTTAAAAAATAACTTTATGCCCTTTTTTACAAGCGTTTATTTATTTTCACCTGTCCCGATGCTGTATTAATCTCTTCATACATGCTCGTCGATTTCGGGGACCCTTGGCCTGTCCTGTTTCTTAAACGTCCGCGATTTAGTCATGGAACGTCCGTATAGATCTTCCCCTTCCAGTGCACCCGTCCACACTCCCTGTATAAATAAATATGTTTTGTAAATCATTCATGCCTGTCATTGTCTACCCTAAGTAAGACGTCACACAGCTCGCGTCTTCTGCCTTGCTAAAGTATGTCACAGACTAAGCAGACACTGTAGCACAGCGTAGCACAGTGTCGCACATTGTCACCAAACCCACACGTTGCCGCATCGTGTTGAATAAAGTCCCGCCGCGTCCGCAGTTACGGTAACACAGACAAACAGGCACTAAAGCGCGGTTATTGGAATACAAATGCGTAAAACGCCGCGTGTTGTGAGGGAAGCTCTTTTTTGTGGCCGTAAAATGTTATAACTTCGCTTGGGTTCCCTGAGAACGTTATGAGAGTTAGCCGACTGTTCTACGGAGCTTCCTTGGTGACGTCTTCTAGATCACTTAGTAAAGGTGTGTTAAGAAATGAAAACCACAGGTTGGACCAAGATACATAACATACATCGCGTCTGCAAAGGGGTAGGCAGAACATACGAATCCTGACATAGTCAAAACCATAATCATACATCACCACATTTACGCACCGCATTTATTTTATCCCGTGTGGTGCATGGTTAGGATGCCACCTCCCCCTTTCTTCCCGTGGGTGTCATAAGAGGCGACTCAGGGAATGGGTTAGTGTATTGTAGGCGATGGGCTAGCAACCTGTCACTACAATCTCACGTTTAACTATCTGGTTACCCTGAAATTGCTAAACGTGGCAATGGATTTTTGAATTCATGTGCTCTGCCTACCCCTTTTGGGAATACAGGCGTGAGAATATGTATGTATGTATGTACCACATTTACGTAGCATAATTTTAGGTTAAAACTTAGTACAATGAAGTACGATAGTGGATTGCTAGGCTATCGCCTAAAACATCCCTAAGTCTATTGGCTTAGTCGCCTTCTACGATACCTACTGAATCAGTGAGTGGAGAGGTGTCTTTCTTAACCCAACACTATTATCCCATCGTATTTACATTTTTAGAGCCCCAGCCTTTATAACATAACAGATACTTGACCCTTATAATAAGATCCGGTTCGTTCTTGACTGTTTATTTGGACCCAAGAGAGAGATTTTACGCGTGTGTGAAGCCTGCTCATCTTTATATTAAAGCTACGAAAAGTACGAGAATTAAACAGCCAATGATAACATATTGATCCGTTGAACAAAACATTGTCGTTTACTTGTAGAAATCAATATTAGATTAAAGACTTTAATTTAATTTTTAATCAACACACACATAGTACAAGGTGTCGTCGAAAATACATACATCACGACAGTATTCTCAAATCGGTTAGGCAGAGCACACTAAACGCTACATAGACAAAATCATGACTATTTAACGCTTCGCAGCCAGTTCTAGCATAATTTTTGGTGCGATATAACAAGCACCGGACTGCAAATCACACATTACTGTGGCCGCGGCAGAAGCGGTTTTAATCGGCACACAACCCGCTTTATTTGACGCGGGCGTGCCGCTGTGATTTACGTCGCTGTGCAAAGAAATGGATTAAAATTGTCGGGTTTTCATTTGGCTGTGTAAATAATTACTTAAACACAATACATGTCATGATTTTGTACTAAATGTGTGTACTTTACGATAGCGTTTTGTTTTACATTATGACCTGGACAATGAAAAATAAGAGTGAATTTCAAAAAGTTGTGATTGCCATTCAAAGGGTTGTAAGTAAAGTTGTTTTATATCACCAATGTTGTTGATTCCAATAGAGATGTAATATTAATATCCTCGATAACGATTTTCACATCGTTGATATTTTGTATAGCAAAATTGATAAACCGTCTGAATTTCTGTCGTAACGTTGTGAAGAGTGGTAGGTAGATAAAATTATAATTCCTGTTCCGAGAATTCTATAATGTTTATTTTGTTCAACGTAATACACAGCGCGCCTTTATCCTCAAATAAAATATTTAAATAGAACATTAATATTATGAAACGATAATTAGGAAAATAAATAGTTGTTTACCACAAGTTTAGGTAAAAGTTCATAAAAGAGATATAAAAGAGTGACATCCTGCCACCTAAATCATCCCTCCTATTTCTCTTGTGGTGGACCGACTTGATCAAATCCACTACAAACCAGCCCGTGCACGTAAACACCAGACCCGCAGATGTGAGGGAAGAATGGCGCCGGGTGATAAGGCTCGCTACTTAAGACACGACGGCCACGACCACTCTGCCTCTGCTAAGAGTGTGGCGACGAAGAAGATTTCAATTGTCGCTTCTAACGACATAATCTACGAAAAAATAGATGTGTAATTATATATCCGCACACACAATACTTTAAAATTGTAACATACAAGAGGCAAAATGCCAAGAAGCCTTATTTCCAGAGGAAATGCACATGGCCGCTAGCAAAACTGCAGGCGGGTTGTGGTCAGCATAAATCTTGATAGGCAGTTATTACAGGATACGCCTCCGCCAAAGGATAGGTCGAGCTTAAAAACAGTAACAACACTGACGAACGCAATAACTTTGTATGTTTATGTTTACATAGTTTTCTGTTGTGTAGTCAGATCAAAGAATTCATTGGGGATAAGGTAGCTTTTATTTAAGAAGAACAACTTCATGCAAGAAGTTTAGCACTCTTTAAAAAAATTGGATGAAACAGTAGAAATCCTGTCAAAGTCCAATGACAAGACAAGTGTTGAATGAATACTTATCATTATTGTTTTTATAATATATTGTATTAATACTTAGTATTTAAAATGACTATGAGAGGCCTTTGCCCAGCAGTGGGACACAATAATAGGCTAACAAAAAAAAATGTTTTCTAAATAACTCCCGTCCCGTCCATCCCGTGTGGTGCCGGGTTAGATAGCACCTCCCCCTTTCTCCCCGTGGGTGTAGTAAGATGTCAACTCTGGGAAAGGGTTAGTGTATTGTGGGCGATGGGCTAGCAACCAGTCACTGCAATATCATGTTTACCTAATCATCTGGTTACCCTGAAATTGCTAAACGTGGCACTGGATATTTTAATTCACGTGCTCTGCCTACCCCTCTTGGGAATACAGGCGTGAGAATAATGCATGTATGTGTGTATTCTAAATGACAAAGTATTTCACAATAAAGTAACCAAAAAATGCAGTTGAATTACTGTTTCAGCAAAATAATATTTTACTGTGCCATAGTGCAACAACTACATCGCGTATGTTTTAAGAGGAAGAAGAGCATAAGAGACAAATAGTTCATGAACATAATAATTATTAAAACCTATTATTCATTTATACAAATATTTATAAAGATTTTGGTTAATTTGTGCAAGACTAATAATTTCAAATAATCCTGTTATTTATGTGTTTTGTTGTGCTCGCAGGTATACCGTTAGCCCTAATTAAGATTTAACCTATCATGATTATTCATGATTCTTAAGAGAAATTAAGTCAAATCCTTCTTTTTTGCTCCACGACTCCTAAATCACCTTCTATACAGCAAGCAAAACGGTGTAGTAATCTGATCAAACTTTTGCTGCACTTACAAAATTCGTGTGGATCTGTGAATTTGCGTCGGTTATCACACTGATTTGCTTCTCTTACAAAATCGTATGGAGCTGTGAGTTTCCGTCGGTTAGGACCTTGTTGTAATCCCGGTATTGGATCCATGCCCCTGGGAAGAGCTTCATAAATCGTTCCGGGTACGCCTTTTACATACACTTTGTCTTGAAACAATGGAGTTATGATATGGTGTTTCGGGTATCCCCTGGAGATGGGTTTGTTGGGATTCTACTAGATTGGAAGGTTAATTAGTGCAAGTATTTTTGATTTCCCTTGATGTTTATAACATGCATACATGCAATCACGCCTGTATTCTCAAAATAGGGTAGGCAGAGAACATGGAATGCGATATAGATAAAGCCATGATTGACTGTTTTAGGCTTCGCATCGCAGACACTTCTAGCATAATTTTAGGTTTGAAAACAGATCTGATGATAGTGATAGGTAGCCTTACAAAAGCATACGTTATCTTTGCTAAATGAAGTCTTCTAGCAATGAACAACCCATCTTTAAAAAATAATTTAATTTACTTAAATCACCTCTGTATTCCCTAATGAGGTAGGCAGAGTGCAGGAAACACTGCAAAGACAAAACCAGGTTGAGTTGGTAGTTACAATAGTGACCTTAGCCTTTGTCACTTTTGACGCCATCTACAGAGGAAATGGAGAGGTGTGATGGATTCACTCACCACTCGTTCTACAGACCCATGGAAATCTCAATTTGTAAACTGTTCATAATCCCAGAGTTATTGTTTCGCAACGCCCGCGCATCGTCTGTTTATGGCCGAAGTAATCATTGCTGTAAATATTACCGACCCTTTTCAAGATTTACCGATCGGGATTAACTCGAGAGCAATTTCCTGGTGAATTGCGTCTATGAGCTGTTCTTTTTGCTGGTGTTTTGATGTTTTAGAAATAATGTTGGGATTTTGTTTTGGAAGTGTTTGTGAAATGTCTGACTTTTTTGTCCTGTACCTCTTTTGCTACATGTGCATTCATTAATCTCTTCATACCTACATGCTCATTTTTTTCGACCTATAGCTTTAGTGTAATGAGATTTGCTTGAATTCGGAAGTGAGAC
>BHDV01069954.1:78760-104023 GCA_005406045.1 Adoxophyes honmai | reverse complement strand
ATTCCGAACGGAAAAATTCCGAATGTATGTGGCCGGCCTTACTTGACAAGGAGATTTATTACGACATGATTTAAAATACTAACACTTCTGTTAGACATACCTAATGGTGTTTTCTGTCAAACCTCAAATTAGTTTTCAGTTTGTTGAAAATAAAAATTTACGTAAGGTAAATGTACCAATGCTCGACACTGTCCCAATACACGGCACTTGCAACCTTATGTCATAGTAATACAGGTGGCAGATGGGTGTCGTCTACTGAGCGTTGAGGCGTCGAGCATTGGTACATTTACCTTAGATGGCTTAGATACTTCAGCTAATTGTTATGTCAGTTCAATGAATAAAGGGTACAAAGAATACAATTCAGGTAGCCATGCTCTTTGTCTCAAGTAAGACTTATGGTCAGACCACACCGGTTATCAATGCAATACTTAAATGGAAACGAACGATGGACGCAATATACGCAATGTATCATTGGATAGATGTTTATGATACATATTAGACAATTTTGCCGTAACTCTTTGTTTCCCAATAGGCACGCTTTATGAGCTGTGTCCATCATTACTCGGAATGTAACCGCTTTTATAGTTCCTGTATACTCGTATTCGTATGTTTCAATGCGTGTAAAAACAATTGGGTGTTAGATAATGCGTAATTTGGAATATACTTGTAAGTTACGAAAGCCTAAGAAGTAAATAACGGAATAGAGTTATGTATCCTGTGATTGTTGTAATTCAAGTACCTATTTAGCTAGAAAACTCGATAATGATAGATAATTTAAAGTCCAGATTTTTCAGATATCTCATTTATCTACCATAGGTTCCTACGTTATTAACTTCCGAGCATATACTAGGTACTCGTAATAATTGCTTGTGTGTGTTACCGTGCTTGTTTTTTGTCTTCCTTGTTTAGGACTTTTATCAATAGAACTGTTTTGTCATCGGTTTCTATGAGTGCATCATTAAAGAAAAATAAGTTAGCCGCGGTAGGCCAATTTAAGTTAGATTTACTGGCAATTACATTTACATTGCATCCGCTGAACATAATTAGTCGAACTGGCACAAATACTTAATTCAGTAGGTGTAATATGGCCTTTAATTACAATAACAACGATGAGGGAAATAGTTAATTCTCCAAAGGAAATGATTGTAGGATACATGCGGTTAATATGTATTTGGTAGCGGTTTATACAAAAACGCTTAGTGTTCAGTAATTACGTAAATAGTCTTAAAATATTATAGTTGTGTAAGATGTAGACGATGATCTTATCAAATTTGTATAAATATAAATCTTTAAATGTTAAATGTCATGATCATGTCATGATCATTAGAAAAAACAGAAAAATAGAATTAATGAAATATTCTTTGTTCCAAATGCTGCAAAGATTATCAGTACCACAAAGTATAAACTGGACAAAACGTAAATAAAAACAGTCATCAAGATAAAAAAGCAGCTTAATTCTAAACTGGTCCTAATTTAGATGATGAAGTCTACAAATTAAGTGATAAACAGAATCTGAACCGATGACACGCCGTCGGGCCGGCGTCATCCCGCGCGGCCGACCTTGACGCGCCCGTTACGCTCGGAAGGCCACAAGTATTAGTATAGTATCTATTGGTACATGTACCAGAGAATTGGTAATAGTACTATGAACAAAAGGTCCATTCCCCAACATGTTTAGGTCTAAAAATGTTAGTCTCTTTCTATCGTTACTTGCGTGCCCTAGACTTTTGACTAGATTTCGCCGGTGGAGCGTATGAACATCCCCTGCGTGTACCTAGTTACTAATGGTATAGTAGGTACCTATCTATATTGGTACATGTATTCTTTTACTCTTTATTTTACCTTACTAAAGTACCACGTGAGTTGCCACGCTAGTTTTGTTTATGAATAGCTGCTACGGTACAAGATAAGTCAAGCGAAGGAAATGCGTTTTCGCTGTTCCTTTTTACATCTTGGCTTGAGATGGACACACTTACCAATACAATCTGTTTTAAAAAAATTAAACAATGGTGCATTTTAGATTGAAGCAAAAGTTAGACAAGTGTGTTGCTGACTGTTTTATAATTAATGTTTAACAAATTTCTACAATTTTTAGTGTCTTATTCATAGCTCTATTATATGCTGACAGCATTTGTTTCTCTGTTGATTAACTCAGACTATTTTCATTGTTAGAATTCTTGTCACCGCATCCACAGTCTAATACGAGTACGTCGTTTTTATAAGACAATTTACACTAACTGCATCGTTGAAATTCCCACGAGTCCCGGCTATGATTTAAGTTGTAGTTTGTAGTTGTAAGTGAGTATAAGTTCCGTAAGTTCCGTTGGCCAACTATTATGGCTGCACTATCTCTACAAGTTCCCAAATATGTCGGTAGCTTGCAACGACCAACATTAGTTTGGCCGGATAACTTTCAACAATCGTTGGTAATAGATGCTGCCTATCTATAGCTAAAGAGTTTCAAAGAGACTGGAATAGTCTGAGAGCCAAGATAAACCAACTACTTAGTACTAGTTTCCAAAGAGTAAGAATTAAAAATTACATTGACTTTTATAATCAGAAGTAGAAATTTTAGCAGAGTCTACAATTCTATGTATAACATTTTTACGTATTTTGTTTGAGTCAAACTTTTATCACCATTGAATAGGTATAAAATCATACGTTGGCATTGATTTCCAATACGTGTTGAGAGGTATTAATATAAATGAGCTATTATACGAAGCTTACGTAATTTTAGAACTGGTCTGTATAATTATACCTACATACACGTCCTTTTTATACTTTACAGATGAGGTTGCTTAATTTTTATGCACTTATGCAATTGCATTATGTCCACAGCTACTTTCATTCATTTTATTCCAACGCCAGCTCAACTAAATATACGTGCTATTTAAAATATAGTGTTGTCTTCCTTGAATATGTAGGTAGGTAGTAGGTAATGTTGTTTGGTTGTTAGAGTCATTTAGACCTGGCTATTCAATTCTGTCACGTAAAGGCCATTCATTGTCAAATCCACGGCAGTTTTTTTGGCTTACATAATAAAGCCAGGAAATAAAATAGAGTAACATAAGACTTATCCGCTTGATAAAGACCACTATTTACTAATCCAGTAATATGTATAAGCAAACTGCTGATGCAAACAAAGAACAGATGAGACCAAGTACCTACAACAATTCGCTTCGCATTAGTTCGTTTTTTTTCTGGCGCATTGGTTAAATTATCTTATGAAATGCGACCACCATGCCGCTCAACTTAAGAGACACGGCAATTTTCTAAGGTTGGTTATTTCTAATCGACCCATGGTTTGCAATATTAATGCAACGCCGGTTATTATTTTTTGCGTGTTTACAAAAATACTTCAGCGTGCAAATTGCGCTGCGGTGCGGACCAAAAACTTAAGAAGTGTTACGTAAACGGATGAAAAACGAATATGGCTATTGAAAGATCATTCTACCGCATTTCACACACAATAGTGTCAGAACTGTTCCCGTCATTTTAATAACAACCAACGGCTACGGATCTCTATTTGCCTGAAAACGTACGTATTAGGTACTACCTAGGTATATGGAAGAAATTTTAACCTTCTCGCGACTCGACTTGTGCCGTGCCTAACCGTGCTAAGCGGGTAGGTTGCAACTTATTTTGTTGCTTATTTACGGCTATTAGGCCACTGACAAATCATTTTACTATCAGGAAATGCGTTGTGTCACCTTGACCGTCTAGCATTGCCTCCACTTGTTATAGTAATATGAATGTCACAGCACAAAAGTCACGTATGAGAATTCATTTCAGCATGAATTATTTTCCATATTAATTTCCGTGTTTTGCAATTGCAACGTTTTAATTGTAGGCATTTATTTAAGCGTTGCTTCAATTAAAATCATGAAGTGGAAAACAACTGTAATTTTAAACAGGCCGTGGGATTTCGCGGGATTCAATTAAAAGTCAGGTTTGCGATCTTCAATTAAAATTAAAATAGTTATTTCAAAATGTAAATGTAATAGGAACTCTGTCTGATGATATGAATGTAAATGTAAAAGGAACTCTGATTTTAGGATTATTATTATTTAGTAGAAGTTATCTTAATAAATTTTAATTTAACATCAAACAGAACAGACGTTCATTAGCAATTTCAGAATAATGTTGGTTGGTGCACTTATCTTAGACGAGTGTCGTATGTTGGACCAGTTGTAGTTGTATAATATGTTATCGTGCGTTTAGGCTCAATGGATCACCCTTACAGGTTCCTTCACGTCACGAGTGTACCTAATTAACTATTCACACTAATCCACCTGTGATTTGTCCTCATTACCTCAATAGCTGGGCCTGGGGACGCCGAGCGCCGCCGTCCTCACGTACCCGCCGTAATAGCATCACGTCCTCAAACCGCGTCAAACGTTTCCGATAACTCGCAGAAAATACCGACTTTTCCGCTTTCTTGCGCGGAAACAACACTCGTTTGTTTTTTAAAACAATACAAAACAACTTCAGCTGTACCGAGTCGGCGTAATATTTAAGAAAAAAAGTTGATTGTTTGGTATCTCGCACATCTAAATGGCTGTTTCGTGGTGAGATGCCTCCGCGGCTCACTTTGTAGTTAGTTCATTCACACTCTACGCGCGTGTTCACACAAAACACATAAAATGACCCGTAGTGACCTTGTAATTTGATCTAACTACACTGGGAACTAAATTATGTACTGTAGTTACCAACCTGATACACTGTATCAGGCTTCCTCTATAATTTCTTTAAAATCAACCGTAAAAGTTAATGTTTTCAAATTGGATTTTTGTATCTCTCTAGCTCGACGATTCAGCAATCAGGCTGTTGCAGCAACTTGTTATGTTGAAGTATTCTTGCCAAGTTATAAGTACTCAACTACTTCGACGTGAAAGTTCGAATACTTGTAAAACCAGTAACTTGTGATACTGTCTAAGGACGCTAGGTGCAAGTTACTGGCGCTAGTTACAGTACTTTACTAACAATAAGTAGGTACTAAGTGATTTCCTTCTATGATCTACTAAGTAGGGTCAGGTATCATGAGTTAATCACTGGTCATGCATAAAAGAGATGCGCTTTCACCGTCTATTCTCTAAGGCGGACTGATATTATTTAAAGCCATTACTAAGAAAGACCCAGAGTTCAATAGCTCATTGAGGGCATCGCTTTGTTTCATGACCGTAACGCAACCGCGGCGATTAGTTGGTAATGAAGCGGCGACTAAGTGGCCAGTACTTACCATTACCACGAGTCTGCGAACACTCCACTCGCCAGTGACGGTGTAAACGATTTGTTTGGAGAGTTTTACAGTGCCTCTAGTAGTCACTTGTGCAAATACAAATTTTAATTTCCTGTCGAAATTTAACACCTTACGACCAACGTATTGTTGTAGCCTTTACGGTATTCTAGAACTTCAGTAGAGTCACAAATATGGCAAATGTCATCGACAAGTTGAATCGAAAACTATTCGAGACGCTGTTATTCGCTATCGATTGTAGTAAAGTGATGGTTCACGATGGCAACTCGTGGTAGTGGTAGATGTCAGATACCGGTTACGTAGCCGAAACGAAGTGGAAATAATGCACCTGTGCTGCGCTTACCGAGGAAATGACGTTTGGCACAGCGAGGGGTGTTTTGTGATTGTTTTTTTTCGATCTGTTTTCGACTCGCGTATTTTACACAATAAATAAAACAAAATGAACAAACAAATCAAGATACTGCAAAGACTATATTTCTTATCCTTCTTAACCTAAATCAAGTATCGAAATATAAGTAAGTACAATACAAAAGCAACTCTATAACCAATAAGATATGACAATAACGGAACCCGTGTGGTATCGTGATTAAATTAATCATCTCTCCATTTCTTCCGTGGATGTAGTACGACTATAAGAGTAAGGATAGGTAGGAATTGTAGTTATGTTTTAAGCGAAAAACTAGGGTCCTGTACCTTTTAACTTAAAACCAAAAAATAGGCTAGAAGTGACTGAGAAACTTGAAATTGTCATGGATTTCCCGTTGCAGTATTTCCTACGCTTTGCTTACCCTATTTGGGAATACAAGGGTGACGTATGCATTTGTGTACAATAACTGAAAGATGTCAAACTACTTAACGTCCCATTGGATCGGCTACCATATTCAGCTATTTTAATGAAGTAAGTATTACAACCTCTTACAGCAAAATAATCGACAACTTTTACTCATAAAGTAACCCTACAGCAAGACAGGTTACCAAATAAATACTTGAAGTAAAACTATACTTCAAGTTTATGGCAACCTGTTGAACCTGTGGAAATGAAACTTCATTTCAGTTACATAAAGTAGATTCTGCGTAAACAGAAGTATAGTGTTATGTAAGGAACGGTAGCGCACTCCGCTAACCAGCAGGCACGGATGCGTTACGATTGCCGTGTTAGATGCTACTAATCAAACCGCACTAAGTGATTTTATTACAGTTACTTTACTGGTTCTTCATTTCGATACTAGGGCGTGCGTTGTTATTCTCTAACGTAATAGGTATACTGAGCTCATCGACAAGTGCAGCGTCGAGGAGTCAAAATTAGCCGTAGTATGGAACATTTTACAGCTCGACACTGAGCTCGTCGAATTGTTTAGTGTGTTGCATTAAAGAATTACACCGCTGTTACTTAGCGGTAGATACCTACAATAGAAATTATGAAAGACTTGAAAGAAAATGTTTCACTTTTCGTGGGTAGGCTGGTATACTGGTATACCGGTATAATGGAACATGGATTACCTTACAGGAAACTTTAATAATACAGGCTGGCAACGCTTTGTTTGATATTAACGCGGGTACGGATTAACTGTACCGGTAACTGGAGATATGTTACGCGATTTTTCAATGTTCTTGTTAGTAATATCGGATCTGAATCTCACAGCAATTCGATATTTAATAATAATCCGAACTACATATCAATACGTTTCGTTTTTGAAACAAGGTTTTAACAACGCGAACCATAATTTTTAATTAAAATTATTCTCAAAAGAGGACTGCTAATGCTCATTTTAAGCACCAATTTTTGTTAACAAAATGGGAGTAATTACAAGTCGAGACTAAAATAAATCCTGACACGAAACTCGTTATTTTTAGCGACAAAAAACAGCATTTAAACACCCACAAAAAGTTCCCAGAGAATGAGTTGTTAAAATAATGTGAGACTCCGCCTATGTGGTTCAAGTTCAAATTATACCTGAGAACAAACGAACTCGGATGTCTGGGGTTACATTTTGTGGATGATGTCATTGCTCCAGTTAGACCTCTAGATAATGAAGACAGTCCATTACCGTACAACCACTAATTGTACGCTTCGGTAACTTTGGCACAACGTTTAACTTACGCACCTTAGTTATTCTGAAGCAATGATGTTACAATGAAAGCCCAATTCTCTTCGAATATTATTTTTAATTATTTTTTTTGGTGTCGGGTTTAGAATAACACCTCTCCATTTCTTCTAGGGATGTCGTAACAGGCGACTTAAGGAAATAAGTTAAGGCATGTTTTAGGCGACAGGCTGGCATTACTATTATAACTTTTTCGACAATGTTTCAACCTTAAATTATGTTAAAAGTGGCTGCAAATGAAGTGGTCATAGTTTTGACAATGTAATTTTTCCTGTCCTATGCCTACCTCATTTGCCAGCACAGGCGTAATAATATGTAGATATGTATATTTGAGTAAAAATATATCTCAATGTACCTATCATTGCTTATAGCTTCACATAGCTGAATAGCCCATTCAAACGTAATTATCTTTCTGATTCTATGATTCTTCGACCGGAATTCAAAGGTTGGAACCATTATGTTTTACAAGCCGCTTTGCTTCAGGCGAGTAGCTCGCGAGGTCGGCATGTGATAATTACTTGCTTAAAACTGGTTACTTTCGTAACACATTTTATTTTAAAGTTCTATCAATTGATTCTCATGGAAAGTTTTTTGGAAACGTATCTAAACAGTCTTTACTGGAATACTCTACTTTTTTTTTTAGCTTATAGTGTGTCCCACTGCTGGGCAAAAGCCTCCCCTTTTTCTTTCCATTCGTCTCTGTTTTTTGACAGATCTCGCCAGTCAGATCTGAAACGCTCCAAATCGTAAAAGTATATTTTTTAAATGTCAATCTTGAACAATTTTCAATCACAAAACTTCTTATGTTACTAACTACTTACTAAGGTAGCTGTTAACACAGATTAAAAAATGTTGATTTTTACTTTCCGAGCGAAGGTGCCATTTGTAAAACTTAGTCGTCGTTTTGTAAATCGTTCCGTGGTCGTGTTTGGATCGCTTTGAATCTACAAAAACTTGACACAAATGTGAAGCGCCACTTCCTTCGTGAGTTTATCCAATTTGATCCAAATAGCGATGTGCACGAAAGTACGTGATTACAGTGTTTTGGGGCAAAACATTGCGCGTTTCCCTTCTAAAGACCTAATTCTCAATCTTGGATGGCACGTTGGAATTCGAAAAACCTGCTTGAAACACTTGCAATACCGATATCAGTAGGTCACTGGGTTTCTTAATTACGGTTGTGGTCGTTTCGTAGTGATAAAAACACTAACGACATTCCTCGTGAAACCTAATGTACATAGCTATGAGTAATAATAATAAATATCATCAGTACCTCATAATGCACGTTTTTATCTATGACAATTAGCTGTGTAGCGATGCGATTCCGTTTTTCCCCTCAAGCTAAGTGAAAGAATATAGTAACCGTTATAGTTGTCGTGATATATATACTGCATTTACACGATATAATCAATTTTCGCGATAAAACCGCTTCATGCTTTGTTCGCGTTCCGCATAACTTCATTGGAAATTGTCTAGAAATCTACCTACGGCTCCTAGCATGCCGCGAGCTCGTACGTTTGTTTGGACAGTTGACAGCCCATTAATATTGTAAAGAAATGTGATGGACACTTTAAGTTACTTACGTAATAAAATAAGTCTGTGTAGAATTGAAAATACATAAGCGATATATCCGTAGGCTTAGCAAGGTAACACGCATGAGTCCATTACTATCATTTTCTGACGTCTCTAAATACGTATATTTCGACAATGACAAATATAGTCTATGCCGCGCGTGACTCGATTCGCGCTTTTCAGAACTAAACCGGGTGGTCGCGATTTAGTAGTTTACGATTCACCTAAACATTATTACAATTTAATTTAACGTCCATATTTTTTATAGTCTTATTGATAGAGAAATGGAAGTACTCAAAATATAATAATCGCAATAAGCTCGTCATCTCTACATTCTACCGTTACATTCATTACAAGACCACGCATAATCCAGCTCGCCATAAATGGTATGCTGTATCTAGTATTACCGAATTATGATTAACTTCTTTCTAAGTTACTTTTGATTGCTGCTAATTTCGCCAATCGTAGCAAATTGCTACCTTTCCATATGAAAAATACCTTAAAACTGACCTGCAAAACGTGGTAAGTATATTCTTTAATCCATTCTAAATGTAAGTATGTTTATATATTGACTGTATGGAAGGAAGTGCTGCCTAAACACCCACAGGCAGCAGTGTTGGACCCGTGCCATGCATTTAAAACAATGTTGCAAGGGAAGTGTTGTTGGGCGATTATAAGGACACGCTTCCATCGGTGGATTATTTACGCAGTGGATTTCTAGCCGGACGGAAGTTCAAATGGCTTTCTAAATAAATTTAAGAATTAAAGGCTTAAATACAATTTGAGTCCTCAAAGAAGAGCCGACGATATCAATCGCAGGTGATTTTTGACGACAATTGGAAGCTACGAGTAGACAAACACGGTTGTCGTCTCTCAGAGATGCAAAATAATCGCGATAGGGTGTTTGAAACGGTTTTCACGATGCACTGAATTGATTTCGACTCTATGAAATATACATCGCAATACTACGATGTAACACTGCTGGGTTAAAAAAAAACTTTCAATTAACAAAACAAAGCAGATTACAGTGTAAAGATATTGAACTGAGCTCTAAATCTATTTAGGTCCGAATGTTTTTTCGGGTTAGAATCACACTTCTATTTCTCCTGTGAATGTTGTTAGAAATTACTAAGAAAATTTGTAAAGGCAAGCAAGTCAAGCAACTTGTCATTATTATACCTCTTTCAACTACTTTTAAAGCTAAAAGTGTGCTAAGTAATAATGTGTGTAAAAGAATAGGCTTTTCCTACCACATTTGGGAATACAGGGCGTGACATTTATGTTAGTATGTACATGTGCTTTAAGGCGAGGTTCTACTAGATTTGTACCCCGCGTCCCTCTCGCGCAAAAGAAGGCGAAGGCGGGGTAGCGGGCGACGCGGCAGGTCGTCAATACGTTGGGCACGCGGTCAAGTTTTAGAATAAATATGAATTTAAAAAATAAACAACATCGATTGAAAACTATAATTTAGCAGATTCTCTGTAGTACTTAAAGATAAATATTTCCATATAAAAATTATGTATAAATTAAAAAGAATAAAACCAAATAATGGGTTTTAGTTTTTATTTTTGCCTGTTTTCGAGAATTTATATGATCGAGGAAAGTACATCCTATCGTGTAACCAATTAGCACGTTCCTTAGGCAATATCTTTACGTATAACATATATTTTTTTCAAGACTCTCATTTAGCAGAAAGTATGTAAAACATTAGATCTTGCAACCTTCAATTCCGTCTCCCTTGGAATACCTCGCCTTAAGCATTTAAACGTAGCGGATTTGATTTGACGGAATTAAGGATGGGGGGATGCAGCGGAAATCAAGAGGAGCAAATGTCCGGTGACACAATGAAACAGACTAAACGATCAAAATCGAAAACAGCTTTACACTCAACTTTAACAACAGCAACGGGACTCGCAGAACTCGTATTAAAATGTGGGGCAGAGTGATTAACCGCGGGCGTACTAGCAATCATGTATGTCTAACGGTGCAGTGGGAATACGACAACTTATAGGTACGAAGGCTTTCTCTGTAAAGCTTTGTTTTTGGAGACGCTACTTTGAGACGAGCTTGATATTTCCAAATCCACGACGAAAAAAAATTTGTGACCGAAAGATTTTTTTATCTATTTAGGTATATCTTTGTAGATTAGTGTTTAGGGTCGTGGGTTCCAATCTCAGGTTCGTAGATCTGTATTTTTTTCGGAATTATCGAATTTAGTCATTAAGGAAGGAAATCAGTGAGGAAGCCTGCACACAGCGAATAATTCAATGCTGTTTATGAAGTTCCCAGTTATGACTGGGCCCGTGTGGAAACTACAGCTCAAGCCCTTACGTATTAAGAGGAGATTTGTGCCACATACAGTCAATCTAATAGAAAACAGTCACGTAAAAATAAGTGTGGACAAGCTCAGCTTGTGAAATCATTACGTTGTGGTAAAACGACAACTGCGAAGTTGATTACTTCTCGAGAACCTGCGAGGGTCAATAACACGGAGATTATAAATCTGTGATTACGTGTAGAAAGAAGCTAGACTTTATTCAAGCTGCGATCTACCAATATTAGCGGTTAATGCAAGTATTTTTGGTTATGGTGAACGCCCAGTATCAATTTTCACCCGTGTTTGTTTATAGTAAACTAAAATTAGCTGCCTTCTAAAACAAACTAATAATAAAACTGCTTCGATTCGATACAACGTAAACAAAACGTGATGTATCAAGAGAAAGTCCATACAGCCCTATGAAAAATAGCGGTAAATAATAGTAAGTTTGATGGTCTTTTAAAAACAAAAGACTGTAATCGATCGTGATTTACGCGATGGTCCGTTAAAATCGACAAATGACGCTTGAAAATCGGTTGATGTCGAGTGCGTGATGTAACCGAAATAACTGTTATTGATTTTGTTGCGAAATTACGTAAACCGCTAATAGTGTTTGCTAAAATAAATCGTCTTCCCTCCCTGTGTGGTGTCAGGTTTAGTATAGTACCTCTTCATTTCTTCCTTGGACGTCGCAAGGCTAAAGGAAATAGGTTAAAGTTTATTGTAAGCTACAGGCTCGCATCCTGTCACCATTTTACGTCTATCTAACTTTGAACTTAAAAATTATCAAGTGGCTAAGAAGCATGTAGTAGGCTTCGTTTTGTCTATTATCGTTTCATGAGTTCTGCCTACCTTATTTGGGAATATAGGAGAGACGTATAGAAGTAAAGTAAATCGAATTTACTGTGACAACGTTCCCTCAGGGTCAGAAATCAATTGGTTGGACCGTAAGTACAAAGATATCTGTGATGTGGAAGATTTGCCTAACTCAAAAGTAAAGAGAGAGCGGTATGCAAACCGGTAGAGTCAGTTTAACCGTTCTAAAGCGACGACCGCGCGCCCATCGCACGACCTTTCGATGTGGACATCCACTGATAAATCTGATAATATCAATAAAGTTTAACCAAAAAAAATGCTATTTATGATAAAGATGCTATTTAAATGGATCACGCAAAAATATGTAAATAATATACCTACATTCATATTTAACCATCATGCATGTATACCTAAAAGGGGTAGGCACACGAGTCATTATTTAGACAAAACCATTAGTATTTCATGTTTCGTAGATATCTAACAGAATATTTCATGAAAGAGGCACCCTGCTAGCCTGTCGCCTTAATCGTTTCCTTAGCCGTCTCAAACAATGTGGTGAGGTGTAATCCTTAAACCAGGGGTTCCCAAAGTTGTCTGGGCTACTACCCACCTAATACAAGTTTACAAAGTTGAGACCCATGAATAAAGGATTTTACAAAATACAAACGAAGTATTAATACATTTTTTAAGTACTTATTTAAAAACTACCAATAAGTTATCTCAATGCAAAACTTGAAATTGTTTCCTATGTTTCGGCATCACTGTTAACATCAACTTCAACTGTTAACAAATATATGTTCAATTTATGAATTTCGGTATTTAGTTTTATTGTCCACCGTATAGTAAAAGGGAGGAGGACTTTCATAGCTTCATTCACTGGCTATCGGCTCAGTCATTCGGTGTGGCGATCTATTGGCCGGGCCCACTCTATATTCTCTCGCGACCCACCAGTGGGTCGCGACCCATAGTTTGGGAACCCTTGCCTTAAACCAACACCAAATTGGAGTTAGTAAATAGTTTTTATGCGTTTTAGTTATGATCAGTTAAAAATAAGGTAAAAGGCCAAGCGCTTGATAATTTATAAGCCGTGAACATTTATGTCAAAGTAAGTTTAATCCATATTGCTTTGACGTAGAGCGTCCATGCCATATACTAGTGCTGCGTCGAGAACTCATAATCCCGCAATCCTTGATCTACATCTCTTCTTTTTAAAGTGCCACTCCATCACTGAAGGTTGGCAGTTAGTCCCTTAAATCGCACCCTGTCCATAGCGAGTCTGAACAACTCCTCTACGGTCTTGATGCCTGTCCACTCCCGGATATTCCGGAGCCATGACAATTTGCATATCTACATTTATACTATAGCAAAAATTAGTTTCAGTGCACCAAACATTACCCAATCTCGACATAACACGAGGTGCACCTTCATTTTGTTTTTCTCAAGAGCAACAATCCAACCACCAGCAAAACCGTCTCAAATGTGTGCTAATCTTGACAGCATAACCACCGCGTTACAAATGGGTCAAGCAATATTCGTAAGACCGTCATTATTATTATTGTGGTAATTATCCTCACTTGCGCAGACCGCATGTAGGCCGAGAAATCTCAGGTCAATGCAAATTTGTTCGAGTGAAAAGTGTGACCAGATAGCTGACATGCCGATGCTATGTCGACGATATGTTTGTTTAGTGCCGGCGTGACGGGCATTGATTAGTGGTTTATGTTTCGAGTACCGTATGAGGGTTACTTATTGCTTGCCACAGCGGATGCCTTGGAAAACAGTTGTCATTCGATGTTATTAGCGGAACAAGTACTGTAAACTACGATATGTTTTGTTTTGGCCAGAATTTTTTAGCCCGAAATATCGTACAAATACAGTCCCCGGCTTCTAACGAGGCAAGAGTTTGAGTGGTGGGTGTAAGTGCAGTCTTCGCTTTTCCACTGAAAAATCAATGTGTAAACTTACCCCCCTCTACTAACGCCTTCTCAAATTATTGCCTACGGTAGGTGGCCATAAAACGCTGAAACTGAGAAATATCACACACATTTCTATGTTGAAGAAATGGTTTCCAAAAATGGTATGATACTTATTCGTATTCAAAGTCAGTTGCTGTAAGTTTGGAGCAAACAGTTCAAAAGTTAATAAAATGTACCATGTGTATATTAAATGTAAGTTTTTTTTCGATTATCAAGAAAAATGTTTCCTACCCTCCAACCGTGTCCCGCGCCTCATGAATGTTCTCCTTAGCGGGAAGTCTTATTAAAGGTGGAAGATTGTTAGCACTCTTCCTCAACCATCTTTACCAACAAAATCCAAAACTACGGCCCACATTCCATAGTAAAAATACCAGCTGTCTAAATCATTACTTAATTAAACTATGTATGGTATGTATACTTTATACTCACACAATTAACAATCCAGCCGCTTCCAAGCGGTAAAGGTATCCAATTTAAAAATAGAATGCACAATCCGCCAAATTCCAATCAGTTTCATAAAATCACAGCACTGGCCACTATTTGAAATTCTGGTATAAAAAAGTTAACGGACGAATTTCAAATTTAAGTTTAGAAGCACCGTATTGAGAATGTGCGCGCGCGGCGGTAGCGCGTCCGAGCAAGCGTGAGTCAACTTTCGAACTGAATCGAGATTTGCCGGCGAAGCAACGAACGATGGCTGCCTTGCAAGGAATGCTGCGGTGCAACCTGGAACCGCTTGTTTTCTTTATATGCATTACACTGGAATGTTCGTCTTGAAAGGAGTCTCTACCTATACAGAGTAGTCACCTATACATACAAAGATACAAAGGTACAAAGGGGTATTTGTCTCAAAGACACCCATTTATACATTGGTATTCTTACAGTCAATTATTGATACAAACTTAACAGTAAGGTAAGTTAATAAATAATTATGTAAGCGTAGGTACAACAACACACAAAAAATTATTTAACGCTGTAATCTTCTTATTAATATCGTAATTTGAATTTCAGCCAATAAAAAACATTACAAAAAGTGCCGGGAAACCACTCTTGCGCATGATGACACGCCTATCCTCCTCACCCCATAGTTTTCTCTATCACTGTAAAGTATCTGTAAAGATACAGGAATACTAGGAGATTACATTACCCACATTTAAATATTGTTACTGGCTAGCGGGTAGACATGGTAAAAGATGCAAAGAATGGATTTTACAGAACTATAATAATTACGGTATAAAAATAGGTATATCTACATAATATGGATAATAATATTTCTGGTGTGTTCGTGGCACCCATACGTCCAAGCCTCGATTCAAATCTTAGAAAAATGATTAAGGCTGTTTACAAGAATAGGTATACAACAGTACTACCTCCATAAGCGGCGATCCTTTTTTAATACGAGTAGAATAGAAATGATGTTTTATAATTATAACACTACTAGCTTTCCGCCCGCGGCTTCGCCCGCGTGGAACTCGATTAAATTGCGGTATAAAGCACAACTATTCTTGAATTCATGTGCTCTGCCTACCGCTCTTGGGAATACAGGCGTGATGTATGTATAAAGCACAACTATAAGAAAACTTCTCGTTTCAAACGACACACAGCGCCATCGATCTATATCGATCTATCGAGCAAACTATATTTTTGTTTTCCCTCGGGAAAATCAATTTTTCCGGGATAAAAAGTAGCCTATTATTTAATCCGGACTACTATCTTTACGCAAATTTTCCAAGCAATCGGTTCAGTAGTTACGGCGTGAAAGCGGTACAAACAAACAAACAAACAAACAAACTCACTTTCTGACTTATAATATTAGTAAGGATAGTAAGGATTTTAAGATTAAGTTAACTCCGAATGCGGCTTTCGCATCGCCAAGTACCTACCTAATATTTGAGACCTAGAAAAAACAATAACCTATCGGAAATTTCCAATTTTTGAATTTCATTTAATTTTTGTAAGCGGCCAATTGCACACCATGGAGATTAGCTATGTTCTTAAAAAAAATACGATAACAATCAATGGATTTGGATTTGATCCAATTTATTTTTACGAGATTTCGTTATTTTCAAATGGCAACATTATTCCTTAATACGGCTAAGCAGACGAAACTAGCTCCTAATTAAACATTTTAGGTGTATTTGTCAATAGTTTTATCCAATTAAGATTCTTTAGAACGTTCAAACTATCAGAGATTAATTAAGGCACTGTTCATTAATGATATTAAGAATTATTATGTAGATTAACAATATCGGTTCCAAGAAGTTTTCATAGGTACATAACATTCTAAATTTTCGACTGTCATACGCGTTAGCAAGTAGAAAAGGTTTTTATGTAGCTAGTAAAACAAAGAGGTATTCAATGGCGTGCTGTTTTAATCGGCAGCCATTTGTGACATAAGTTCCTAAACATGTCAAGTTTATTTAAACAAGAAGGTCCCGAATCAAACGCAGGTGTGTGTCAGAAGGACACACTCGAAAAGATTAATTCCATACAGGTGCAGTGCATTAAACTCGCTAAGTTTATTAAGTTTTTTGGTCATCGGCATATTGAAACAAGAGACACAATCTTGAATTCATGCGACTTCAATGTGACGACTATCGTGTTTAAAAAAGGTTGGGTTATTATTAGTAAAGTAAGCAGATTTTCAACCTAATGTTTCAACCTAAAAAAATTATGAGTAACCTAAAAATATTGCGAAATAGAAATAGTCATAAACTCTGCCTACTCCATTTGGGAATACAGAAGTGATGTATGTTTTTTTTAATTTATTTGTTAGCCTACCAAAGTGTTTCACTACTGGTAAATACTGGTAAAAGGCCTCTCCCCTGGCTGTCCACACCTCCTTATCCTGTGCCATATTCGGCTGACCCTTTATCTCGGGATCTAAGTAGCCCCGCCACCGCAGCCTGGGCCCGTCTCGCTGCTGCTGGCTGTTGCGGCACCCACCTGACCCACTACATGGCAGATTCAACCCATTTCCCAGAGTGCATTAGGCAAACTTGCCCAGCCCAGTCGCATTTTAGTTTTGCATGTCTTCCCCACATCACGCATAATATTACCAAATAGGGTAGGCAGAGCCTACAAAACGGTAGGTACATAGTCTGAACCATGATTGTTGCACGTTTAGTAGCCACTTGCAGCATACCTAATTTTAGCTTGAAATATTGATGAAATAGGTATACCCTGTCGCCTAAAGCATATTTTAACCTGTTTCCTTAGTCGCCTCTCACGATATCCATAGAAGAAACGGAGAGTTGCCATTCTTAGCCCGTTACACAGGTTCGAGTTTGAGAACGCAGTATATAACATTTAAAACTAAATAAGTATGCAGGCAGTCAATAGAGCCAACAGCCTGACAACGGATAGTTTATCATGAAGAAAAATGTAGCTTTCGCATCGTCGTGGAAAACTATTGGTATCGAAGTTCGCGAGTCTCTGGTTACCTAACTCGCCAATTTCTCTGGAAATCAACTAACAATAAGTAACACTGTTCCAAGAAACTCACAATACCTAGCTGAAAGGTTCCGGGAAATTTTCGTATCGTTCACAACTCTGTTTGTGAAGTAAAGGTCCCTCTAATGCACACTATTACCTTCTAAACACCTTCTATTTTACCGTGTACTAGGGGCAATGGTAATGGATTATGTCAGGTATCGTCAACCTCAGAACAGTTTTATAATTGAGAAAAGAAACAATCATAATATTATCTCGGAAATGCATAAACATTATTTTGAAACGCAGATAAAAAATCTACTTATAAGGTATGGGTGGTAATACTAAAATCCAGATTTAGAACAGGTTTCAATGTCAATGGCGTAATAAAGCGACTTAGTTGGTTAACCAATACTCAAGTTATCTTTTCAATTTATGATATTCTCCTCACATTGTATTTAACTTGCTAATAATAAGAAATTAATCTAAAAAGCCTATAGTTTTACAATGGACAGGAACGGTCGTATAGTTAATGATTTCCATGACAAAAGAATAATGGGCGAGGACCAAAAAATTTTGGACCAAAACGAGACAAGTTTACTAATTTCTACTATTTTTCCATTGTGACACGAAAATTAAACACCCATTTTTGTATGGATAACTTTCGTGCCACAATGGCAAAGTTACTAGTAATTTCCACTCCCTCTTAACGCAGATTCAGCTACGTGAAAATAATATACTTCATTAAATGTGGCGAGCCATTGGTTTGCCAGCTCTGCCTTCCACACCTGCGGGTAGCTCGCGCTAACGTGATTAATTTACGCTGATCCGCATTTCGATTGTATCATCCTTGAAGCTAAATTATTGTAATTGGCTGTTATTTCAGCAGTCTATTGCGTGGTTTCATTTAAGAACATACGCTGTTAATGAATTGGAAATTAAAACTCAATGTGTTATGAATTACTTATTATGCGTAGGTATAAGGAATTTGGCTGGAAGTCAGTAGAAGTGTCGACATAATAATACATACATCACGCCTGTATTCTTAAATGGGGTAGGTAGAGCACATGAAATGCTAATACAGTCACAAAAAATACTATTTAACATTGCGTTGCTACTTCTAGCATATTTTAGGTTAGATAAAAGAGATAAATGTAGTAATGACATGTTGATGTCCTGTGGCTTAAAACATACCTAAACCTCCTTAGTCACCTCTAACAACACCCACGAAAGAAACGGAAAGATGTTATTCTGAACCCGAGATCAAATGGAGGCAGCATTATCACTACGACAATATCGTAGTGCATGAAATACAGAAATTGTAAAACTGACTAACTAAAACTAACTAATTAGATCAGGGACCCAAAGAGGGTCTTGGCCTCCGAAACGAGAGTGCGCCATCTGTCCCGATCGTGCGCAGCCTCTTGCCAGTCGTCGACTTGAAGAAGTCGCAGATCGCTGTCCCCCCAGCGGTACCTGGGTCGCCCGACCGGGCGGCGGCCAGGCGGTCGTCCCACGTACGCTCTTTTGACAGTACGATCCTCTCCCATTCGGAGTAGGTGGCCGAACCAGCGAAGTCTGTGTGATTTTGTTACGCCGATGATGTTGGGCTCAGCCACCAGCTACTGGATCTCTAGGTTTTTCCGGATCCTCCACGTGCCGTCACAGAAATTGTAAAGAAATAATTATCGCTTGTAAACTAAATTCGCTTCCGTGTAACGTTAACGTCCTCAATATGGTGAAAATGTTCCTATGTAGTTCTTACATTTTAATTAAATAAACATGTACTTATAGAAAACTGTTATTAAAAGTTCCATAATTATGTACTTTTATTTCATTTTAACAGTTACAAGCAAAGTGTTAATAATTGGCGTTATGATTTCCGTTCGAGTGCTTGTTGTACCTACGAATACACATAATTTTCGTCATTACGAACTAATCATCGTATTTTTACGCAACTATTCGTTTCCTCATAAGTAGAAAACAGTAACAGTTACAATTGAACGCAACAACAGGCGTGAATGGTCGCGTGTCGTTTATTGCCTGTCAAAGTAAAACATTTGCCTGTACGGTTTCGTGTGAACCGTCAGTATTTAATGTTCCAAGTACGCCTGAGTACTTTGTTTTGCCTTTGGCTTGTAATCAAACAAGCATATCTGTAGGAGTAGAAAGTCGGAGTTGTCACTGATACTACGAACGAAGATTTAGAGTTACGTCGATATTCTTAAATGGAGTAACTAGGGCTCCAAGCACATGAAACACTACATAATCAAAATTATGAGTAAGTCTAAGTAGCATTTCACGTTTCTTAGGTTTAAGTTAAGAGGTACAACAGTGACAGGTTGCTAGTCTGTCGCCTAAGATGTACCTAAACCCGTTGCCGTTTCCCTGGTACGAAATCCACAGAAGATTTTTTGAACCTGACTCTACACGTCTAAAAGAGAATTAATCATGATTTTGTCTGCTCTGTTCTTTCCCATTAGAGAGATTTGGCAGGTTTAAGTATCAATTTCGTACTAGTTAGAACAGGTTCATTAAAAATGCAGTTAAAATATTAAATATCTATGAATAAAGATTTAAAAAACTTGTGTTTTTTTTATTCCTAACCTCAATGCAGTACTGGTTCCGATCACTGGTCACAGCCTTGCTACATTACATGCGTGAGAAGTGCGCATAGATCATGCACGATGATTGATGCGCAGATTGCTCGATTGCAGCGTGCGTGCGGGCATAGAATCTCTGATAATGTAATAGCGCCAGTCAACGGCCAGTCGGATACCATGATAGCACATAATTTGCGTGTCAGTTTCTAAAACAATTGAAAATTACCATCAATCACGATGAAATTGTTTGTAAAAACTACGATAGTTTGTGCTGCTCATTGATACATCACCGTCATTAGTTGTAACCTAAAAAAAAATAAGCTACAAAGAACGATGATAAGGTAGAGTCAATTAGAAACACATCGACGAAGCCGAAGTGCCAAAAATACATAAGTATATTGCACGCTTAATGGTCAGGTGGTGAATATTTTATAGTCAGCTGTTGATAGATTAGACCATAGGTCTTAACTCTTAACCAAACATAAAGTAAGTTTGACTAAGAATGAAACTTTAGGTTCTTAACCGCATCCATGAAATAACTAAATGTGTTATGTCCAGAAAAAATCACACCAAATGACTTAGTTCCAAATTAGACAACGCTTGTAGTATGGGTGCTAGGTAATAGGTAAACAAAAATTACATTTTACCCACTTGGGAAAAATATTCGTATTCCTCTCACAAACATCTACCCCGACTGGGAATTTAGCCGGCACCTCAAACTTCATCAGCCGCCAATTGTTTAATTTAATTATTAGGGTACAACCGCTTGTCTTTTTTAAGATTGCTTATTTATTAATTCATGTATGTTATGCTTGACATTAGCATAGGAGCTATTAAAAATGCATATAAAGAGTTATAAAACGTAATATTGAATAATTTCCGGTAATGTTAGCCTAAATGCGAAATCAATGCAACAAAAGATTAAATTGCATAAAACGATTAGCAAATGCTAGAACTGTTTCACAAGGAAGCTTTTACACAAAGTTGCGTGGTTTCTAGATTAATTTTTACAGTTATCACAATTACAATATAGGTAAGTGATGTTGTGATTGCGTATTTACTTACAACGATTTATTTTTCAAGTTATTTGTCACTTATCAAGAAATGTTCTATATGCCTATGCAACATACTTCTAACAAATCGTGTCTGATATTCAAGCCCAGACACCATATTTGATGTACCATCGTTGATAGTAATTATAAGTGATTACATTTATAATTAGGTAAATTTGACATGATGTGATAGGAAGAGTGGCGACTAAACTCACATTCATATAAAAAAACCGCTTTAATTTAATTTAATTTCGTAACTCTCTTCGCCATTTGTTTTGGATTGTGAATTAATATAGCTCCATTAGTAACAAGAGTATACAATTTAGGTTTGCAGGAGCCTAAAAATATATTCTCACCCCATTATCATCCCTTCTATCCTCATTATTAATTTAACTTCTCTAGTAATCCTTACTCACCCCATTTTCCGGTAAGTTCATTTAAAAGCTATCGCTGTATTAAGGCTGTACCATATAAAATAGCCAAAGTGTTTGTTGTTTTTTCAGTGCGACTTACGAACTTACTTTTACGAGTATCGCACAGACTTGATATCGAAATGCTATCTTGTCTAGGCATTTTAATGGTTAAACGCATTAAAGTTCCAATGACTGGCGCCTTTTACGCCTCTTTTATTGCTATAAATTGGGTTTTAAAATGCCTATCATTGGACTATTGTCAGGCATCCAATCGTTTACGATAAGAACGATTAGGAATAAAACATAACGATTTCATGGAATCGGACAAACTTTTGCAATTTAATGCTCTCCATTAAGAATAGATCTTATGAAAAGAAAATCGAAAGTGTAAAATAACTGACAAGCACAGTTAAGTACAGTCAACAACATAGATATGGAAACGGTCCATATCAGTGGCCCCCGCCGCCCCCCCCCCTAGCTACGCCACTGGTCCATATGTAAAATCATGAACACACGACCTTAAAATTGCCACCATAAGAGCGTGAGTACTTTTGGCTCTTTAGCGGTGTCGATATTTTGGTTTCTAACTACACGCATAACCTAACCTTTTTGACCTTGTCTTTAACTCCCGGAGGCCACAACTGCCCACATCGAACAACCTAGACGAGACATGAAGTAAAAGTATACATAACATTAATGCCCGAGGTGTTACAAAAACTTGGCAAAAGACTGCTCCAGTTCGTAAACCGCGCGCCCACACTCAATCACTATAATTTGGGAACCGCTCATTAAATGCGTATTTCTTAACACTTGATTATGGCCGGCAAGGCACTCAATTACATTCACAACTAGTTTTTGCTTTAAATGACTTTTTATTTCGTTACTAACAAGCGTTTATGGTAGGGCGAGATAATGTATAGCGGTTGAACACAGGGCGCGAGTAGAGTTACGCGCAAGATAGACTGTACCTGTCACTGTCCAACTAGACACGTCAGAAAGAGATATGTAGTCTATCCGGGATAGACTATCCCGCGCGCGAAACGACTCGCGCATATTGCTCTCACTGATGCCCGAAAGCATGATGATAGTTTTAGTTTGGCTGTACATTTATTGTTTCATATGATTACCTATGTTTTAATAGGAGCTAGTTAGCGAGTAAGCGCATGTAGGTTGTTTATTTATTTTATAAGCACTTATTGCAAGCATTTGCTTCTTTTTCCTCTAATTTCACATGTTTTGTCAATCGCTGGAAGGTCAGCAGGAAGAAATCCCTTTAGGGATATGTTCGCCTTGTATGTTGTACCTACTTGTGTTTTGTTTTGTACTTGTTATTTTGTCATGTACAATAAAGAGTTACATACATACATACTTTTTGCTATCCTTAACAGATAAAGATATAAATAAAAATAAAAGAAAACGTTGTTCTTTTTTTCTTTTACTGAAATGGAAATAAGCATATAATAAGGAGCAACGTGTTACGTATGATCGGCAGTAGAAACTCCGTTTACCCTTCGTCAACTGTCTAGACCAGATACATGCCTTTTTACGGTCTGTAACCTTCAATCGAACCTCATTTTTGATGAACAAATTTTTTCCAAGTTATTTTATTTGTTACTAGCTTTTGCCCGCGTTTTCGCTCGCGTTAAATTCTGGGTAACACCGAAAAGTTCTCGTTTTATTTGTTATCTTAAATGCGGAAGTCTTAACGTAAATAAACATTGTTTTAAACAATATTCGAAGGATTTATTTAAGTAAAAAGTGTATTTCAATAATAAAATCTACTGTACTAATCAGAAGAAAAATACAAGTAATAACTGAAGGCTTAACTTAGCACAGCAATGCCTGCAATTTGTGTCGCGCTCGAGAAAGACTAGGTAGCTATCTTTTTCTTGACAAAATCACATCACAGTTACTGTGTATTTTTATCAAACTGACCTATTCTTGTACTTGCATTTATTTCCATTGCGTAGAAATTTAAATACACAAAGCCTGGTTTGACGATTTTTGAGTACAATTGCGTAATTTTTGTTTCAGTCTCCTGAAAAAAAAAAATACACAACCCCATGCATCGAGGCAAGAAATGATTCGGCGGTTGTTTTGTAACAAACTTGTATCACACATGAACTGGTAGTGTGGCCCTCTAGGTCGCGCTATCAAATTTAAGAGCGGGCATAGAGCCAAATCGCCATACGACATAAATGCACAGTATTACTAAGGAAAATCAATTACATTTTTTTTTTATATCGATAAGTAATTAAAAGTATAATTGCTCGTGAGTGCTATGTCAGTCACCTCAGAAATTTAGTTAGGTCCGTTAAATAAATACAAAAGAAAAACATACCCCAAAAATATAACATTACAAGAATGCGTGAGTCAGTGAATTTGTTTGCAATACTTTTTCAACTTTTAAAATTGAAAATGTAAAAGTATACAGAATCCCACTGTCTTTATACCTACCCGCTCTTAATAAGTTATACTCGTTACACTTACAATTAAAGGTCTCGTACATAACATAACATTGACAGGTGGAGCATGTGGATGAAAGTTAATGCCTGGCTAGGTCAAGGCGGGCGACTCAAAGAGGCCTCATAAAAATAAACGAGCTGTAATTAATTACTTTTCATTGATATAATGTGTTTTGATATAAAAATAAAGTATTTAACGTACTTAATGGCTTCATGCAAATTAACACTGCAGCAGGTGGTAGGTACAGGGAAAAATATATCTTCAAAAATTGGTTCCACTTAATAGTTAAGTCAGTTGGCTTAGCACTGTAAGGCGCAAGTAGAGATGTACGTGAAAGAGATTATATTATACCTGTCACTGTCTAACTAGATACTCCAAAAAGTAATAGGAAGTCTATCACGTGCGCGTGTCATCTTGCGCGTGTTGCTGTGCTAAGCCTATATAAAAATCGGTTAAAGAAACAATCGTGCATCAACGAAACTAGGTACTTGATTCAAAAGCGCAATCACTCCAAATGCAGCCCTAATTCCTTAATCACAACCTAAGACTACAAATTACGGCGTCCGGCGCCGGACAGGAGTGGTAACTGTAGTTCCGGCGATCATCCTCGGACGTCCGCCGGACGTCCATTTGTCTGTTTATGATACACGAGAACACCTGTGGTGTAAGGAACGGTGGTGTGAGCGAAACGAAAACAATCGTGTTTTATGTAACGGCTTATGAGTGCAATCTTGAAATTAGAGTCTTAATAACATCATTATGTTTTTGCATGTTGTAATGAGTGCTTTTTCATTACAAAAATGCCATTTTAATTAACTGCATGAATCTTGTATGGCGGGACAGTGCTAATATTTTCTGTGGGCTTCGCAGTTGACTTGGGCGACTAAAAACTTTATTATTTTGTGACAGGTAACTATAGTCTCGCACCATTCCGTGCTAAGCCTACAGATCTTGACGAAGATGACCTAATTATAGAAAGGATTCTATTTTATAAAGGATACATACATATACATGTATATGAATATACATATTCTCACGCCTGTATTCCAAAGAGGGGTAGGCAGAGCACATGAATTCAAAAATCCAGTGCCACGTTTAGCAATTTCAGGGTAACCAGATGGTTAAACGTAATATTGCAGTGACAGGTTGCTAGCCCATCGCCCATAATACACTAACCTTTTCCCAGAGTCGACTCTTCGACACCCACGGGAAGAAATGGGGAGGTGCTATTCTGACCCGGCACCACACGGCGGG
>BHDV01069954.1:61878-78753 GCA_005406045.1 Adoxophyes honmai | reverse complement strand
GGGGGGGGGAATTTATAAAGGATGCCTGAAGCATACCTATTTCCATAGTCGTCTCTACGAAGTCCACGTTGGAAATGGAGATGTCTAATACTAAACTCGATAACAAACGTACCCACCTACTGATTCATGGCATTGATCTGCTTGCATAATAAACTAAGTACCTACGTATCACTTAGTAGAAACGACTTACTATCTAATTAATTTTACAACATAAAGCAAAGCCTAGTTATTCTGAATTACCTACTTAAGTTAATGTTGTTTGAAAACACAATTCGAGTTATTTTCCACTTCCTCCACTGTTTGAAAGGATGCGAAATGAACAAATGTCGGCGAAAACCGCTCTAGGAATAGACTTTGTATCCATAAATCAAAACTAAAACTGCGCGGACGTTATATTAAATTTACGGAATGGCTTGAAAATGAAGAATACTACGCGTGTGTTCTGAGACTTATGCGTAAAATAAAAGAGTCATTAGAAAGTCTGTTGTTTCATCACTATCACTGCAACGCATTAGCATATATGTAGCTTTTATCCTAGTGCGGTAATCTCTCATATAATAACGCATATAAACAAAATTAACCAACTAATTGAGCAGAATGCATCATAGTTCCACGCAAACATAAGTATGTTAAGGCAAAACGAAAGCGTTAAATATATTCAAATTGCTTTTAGACATTTTTACTAGCTTTAATTAACTTTAACGCTAATTTAACTGAGTTTAGATATAGCTACTATTTTGAAACATGAAGATTTAAATTCATGACTTTTTGCGGCAATTACTTTTGTTTGTTTTTGTCTGAAACACTAACATTGTATTCACAGCAAACGATAAATTGGAATAGACAGTGAAAGTTTGTCCGTAGGCTTTTTTTGTTTGTAAAGTGGATCACAAAAAGCAATGGAATCAGTTTTGTTGTATTTAAACTTGAGTCAACGAGTGAATAGTATTTTAGATGCAGACTAGAATGTGAGACAGACTTATGGTAAACAAACCAAACTACATACATACATCGCGCCTGTAGTCTCAAATGGTGTAGGTATAGGTAGAGCATACGAACGCTACATAGACAATTCCAGCATATTTTTTAATCTCATATTTTTTAATAGCGACATTGTTGCTAGCCGGTCGCCTAAAGTATACCTTAGCCTATTTCGTACGTCGCTTCTTACGACGTCCACGGAAGAAACGGAGAAACGTTATTCTAAAAACTTTACATCACACTGCTAAACTTTCAAACTGCTAAATATTCAGTGACGACCAGGTTAGCAAAATGTACTATCGTGTATGTTTTTCCATAGGTTTTCAGTTGCCTATCTACATACTTGTCAATTTAGCCTAAAAATAAGAGGCTGGCACGACCTCATTATCAAAGTTGTCGATGGAGTTGATTTAGGTAGCTGTCATATTTCCCTGCCTTTTCAGGTTCATTAGCTATACAAACTTAATAAAAACGCATAGAAGACGAAATGAGATAAGTGTCATTTTTTTAAGGTAGTCGATTCTCCAATATTTCCTTATCACCTTTTGCATGTTGACATTAATTCAAATAGGTTTCGCTTCATTTAAAAATGTGATCTATGCTAGCTGAATACACTAATGCGTATGTAAGCCGAATTACAAAAAAAAAGTCGATGCCTGAATGTATTCCTTCTAGTACAAAAACTTACCATTCACCATGTTAAGTTGCGCCCGTTGGATTGGTGTCGTTAGCAGCACCATGCAAATCACTCGGCTATAATATGACAAATGAAGCATGACCTTCTCAGCTGCTCCGAGCCACAAGCGATAGCGAGACAAAAAAATATGAAAAAGGGATTCTGTCAAAACTTTCTGATAAAATGAACCCAGTCGTCGCTTTAACTATATACCATTTCATCAGATCAGATATAGATATGGGAAAGATTTTGAGAACGTAATAATGAGACATGAGAAAGACGATCGCTAATAACTAGACATACTTTAATGTTTCATTTACAATTCTTAATTCTTCAGAGTATCTATATGTTCTTTTTTAATGGGTAATATAATAGAATTTTATCTTCTTGATTGTTTGATTTACCCATCCTTAAGAATTTTATGGAAATAGCCTTTTTTTTAGGTAAATAATTCGAAGCTTTGATTTTTCACAAATCTTCGTATTGACGCTTATAACTTTTATTTCTGAGACATTTACGACATTTTAGAGCTGCTGAGGTTTAAGATACTGCTCCGGGAATTGTAATTTCCTACACCATATGAAACATTTTTTTTTGCCTTATAGTAAATTCCAATATTGGGCAAAGGCCTCCTCTTCCCTCCGCCTCTCTTCCCCTCGAGCATGCACCTGCCAATCGTCTTGAAAAGTATTTATGTCGCAAGCTTCTCTTACTTTTGGAGATATTACACCAAAACATACTTAACAATAATTCACAAAATGTATACATATTTATTCCCGCTCCCTCTATTTCTTGTCCCTTGCACCACTCACAGCACGACAATGCCCCGGCTTTCCAAACCGAATGTTCCTCCTAGTTTTTGCGTCCACTGCAGAACAAGCGAAAGGCGATAGCTCATGCTAATGCCGTGTCAATCACTGGCGAACGTGCATCGTTTGTCATAATTTAGCTGTCCGAACAGTAACATATACGGTTAATTGACACTTTCTAACTGATGAGGTTAGGAACTTTAGAAGTTTTTGCTTGTTCTTTTGTGGAAAATGTTTCGTTTGTTAAATTCCTTTAATTAGTAAGATAACGTATTAATAATTAAATAAATTAGCCAATTTTATGGCGTAAAACAAACCAATGCTAGTAGAAAAACGACAAATTAGGCACAACGAAGCCAAACCAGAAAAGTACAGTGTTAAGTGTAGTGAGACTCACACAGTGAAATAAAACGATTTATATCGAGATTAGCTCGACCTGTTCCTGACATGTGCCACAGCGGTTGCGGGTAAAACAGCCACTGTGGCGCGTTGCTCCCGAAGACGGGTCACGAATTGGGCCAAAGCATGTCAAACTAATCTCGATATAAAGACACAATTCCTCCAAAAAAATCTAACAACTTTTGTGGAAGTAAAGTACAGCGTATTCTTCGAGTTTGCAGACAACCCCGTTCCAAGTTACGTCGTAAGATATCACTTTATCCGTGTAAGTAGTTGCTATTGTCAGTGGATAACACAGCTTCATCCTTGCCTCAGCTAACCGCAACAATGGCTGACTAAATCTCTAAAACTACAACAAAATGAACCATACTATCTCCCGTCGGAGGTTTTAAAATAGTTTGCTATATCTGTTTTACAGAATAGAATAACGAAGACTATATAAACGTATATTTCAGCTTTATTCCATGCCATCACTGGGTAGATACTAAACTTTTAATTTTATACATTGTGTCTGGAACAATAACGAAATTGGAAACTGTGGCAGTTTTCGTATTATTATTTTTTGACGCTTTTGTAAATCATGAGTGCAAATTTGCATCCAAACTAAAGAACGGAAATTATATTACATATTTGTGAATAACTCTACAAATACAAATAATCAGAATATAAATGATCGAATGGTATTTAGTTCCTACCGGTGGGAAACCCTTTGTAACTAACAGTCATTCAATTGTTAACTTTACTAGTAGTTTGTTATGAGCTTTATGTGCACATTTTGTCCGTAGAAATAAGTTTATTTTATTCTTTGACCTCTTAGAAAGCCTTCGGATTTTAGGAGTTTATTTTGGGTTGACGATGACACGCGAAAGTGGCCCGTGGTTCTATTGTATTGTGTTATCAACTTGCAAAACTTTTCGAAGTAATACTCAAAAGTTATGTAAAGAATAACAATGAGTCCTATACATGATATGACAATATTACGCTTACTATTTTTCCCAATTTTATTACGATACTTATGTCAAGTATAAAACTGGACCTACATTTTCGAATTATTTCGTCGTTGTTCAAAAGTTATCATATTAGAACACATTAAAACGTTATATCTATAAATGAAGCTACTCTTGCTAAAAAGCCAAAAATAAAATAAATTAATAGCGAAATACCACAAGACGTAAATTAAATATACCGTCATGATTTTTTTTGTGCAACGTTTCGCGTACCTACCTACTCTGTTCGACCTTGATACCTCCTTTAGAAATTCAGGCGTAGGTAATGCCGTTTGAACAGAACAACTTCAAGCAGTTTATCAATCTTGTAGGGACATACCTAAATTTAGCAACTCTTCCACATCGATTTATGTCGATTGACGTACTGTTCGTGTAATTTGATTTTCGCAAGGATCTCATAACCGCGGCTGCGCAGCGGAGCGCCGCGTCACACTCTACTGCCAGGGAAAATCGGAGGCACGGACGAGTTCATCGATTTATTGGAGTATTGATGTGTACCGCTACCGCTACATCATCTTTTGGTGACAAAAACTGTCACAACAAATATACATTCCTGAGATATCATAGTTTAGTCGTTTTATGATGTTAATAGGTACTTATAATATTTTCCACTAATCCATCTTTTGAAGACTTAGACAGTAGCGCAGGAGTACCGTTTGTTGCCACCTTAGCACCATTTTTGGCCAGCTGACATTTTAATTAATTTTTAAAAAAACACAGTACTAAAACCATATTTTTATTATATTTCCATCAATTCATTTAAAATAAAATCGTAATTTTAATGTTTTGTTAATGTAAAATTTGTTTTATTGTTTATTTAAACAAGAAATGGCCACAAAGGGGTCGGTGGCCACAACCGGGTCACCTGCCCTATCTACCCACATCACCATGTCTATATACCACCGAAAAAAAAATGGACCCACCAGAGAACGTGGTCGCAATGAATTTAATAGTAAGCAATGAAATGTCACCACAACGTCTCTTTTGATTCAACGACAGAAAATTCTACGAAATAAATCAAAAATGCATAAAGATAGGTAACTTATTCGTCAATTTAGCACTAATAAGCTTGTGAAGCTACCAATAAAAAAATACTACTCGTATGCATTTTTTTAAATTGATCAGGGTTGAATGTGGGGTTGCGTTTGGGGTGCCTGGGGACTTATTATTGAATGAACAATAATAAGTCCCCATACGCACTTTCATCATTTACGTGTAAGAAAATAAAAATGATCTAGATCACACATGCAAATTTTGATCAACTCGTTAATAACAAAAGGCTGCACACACGTGTCGTTAGTATCACGAAATGCACCCATGTGATGAATGCACGACTAACGTGTTAAGAGTTTAAGATAAATTTGTCATAATTTCGATGCTCAGCAAGTTAAAACAGTGCAGTAAACCTAAACCCGTGAGCGACTGCTGTAGTTCGTTTTACTGCCATCCGCAGCGCTCGGGCGATCAACTTTATGCCCTCTAAAAATCCTGCGTCGACAGTATTACGCTGCGCTGTTGCGGAAAACATGGCTCTTTTATTCTAATGCGTGTTGTGAACAAATTATAGCGCCATCTAGTCATTCTCAAAGTAAACAGTGCAATGCAATGCGGTGCTGCTGTATTGAATGTTATGCTTATGTAGATACCCAATTCGTCACTGGATCTAACGATAGGTCATTAATAAAGCTAACTGTGAAATAAGCGTTTTGTGTGCAGATTCCCATAGCCGTTGTGTTCCCCATACAAAATTTCCCATGCTTAAATTCGTATTTAAAACGAACTAAGAACGACTACCACAAACAAGTTTGCATAACAAAAGTATGAAAATCTTTCAAAAGTTTTTATACAATTCAGCTTTATTTTTAGGCATGTCAACAATGCGGGAACTCATTTAAAAAAAATGAGTGGCCTCATACCTACGACATCCACGAAAGCCACGGAGAGATGCTATTCTACCCCAACACCATACAGGCTTATTAATTATGTATTGTAATCTCATTGTATTTACTCGGTAGTTGAGAATGCCTAAGAATATTTATGTTCCTATTGATGCATCACAGTTGACAGTCGTCATTTGCTGTTGGTGGGGCTGCAATAATACAAAGGCCGTATTTGTTTGATCTGATGTTGTTTATTGTTACATTGGTTTGTCAACTGATTAGTCATGGTACTGAGTAATCATTAGATCTCGATAAAAATAGTATTTTATTGAGTCGAGTTAATACGTAAGTGTTCCTGATTTCACCCGTTTACCGTCACGAATCTTATGCTTTGCCTACCCCATTTGGGAGCACAGGCGTGATAGTATTTGTGTATGTATCTGTTGATCTATTTACACTAAATACATCTGTAACTAAGGTTGATTGTAGCACATTTCTCACCGATTCTAATAAATCGTTCATACATCGAGTTTATAGTTCATCTGCCGCAGCAAACGGCCGGTAACAAGAAAGTAAAAGATGATACCAAATCGGTTTACATCCTGCTCCTTGGAAGCATTTGTTTCCCCGTCGAACAGGAAAAAGGCGGTAAAACGCCATAAAAGGCTTCCGAGGGCAGATTGATGCGGCTACACTCTGATTTTTGCCCTTTACGTACTTTAGCTGTTGCCTGAACTCGTTTGTGTGGAATTCACTTGTCGCGCGATATGCATTTTTCAGGGATAACATTATACTAATTCTATTTCTTTTTTCAGGACTTGAATTATTACATCATCATCATTTCAGGCATACGACGTCCAGTACTGAACATAGGCATCCCCTTTAGAATTCCATAAGTACCTGCTGAAAGCGACCTGTATTACCGTTTTCCGGTGACCTTTATTAGGTCGTTTGTTCATCTTGTTGGTGGACGTTCTAAGCTGCGCTTGCTGGTCTGTGGTCTCCACTCGAGCACTTTTCGACCCCATCGGCATTCTGCTCTTCGTGCAATATGGCTTATGTGGTCTGGCCATTGCCATTCTAACTTGCTAATTTGTTTTTTTTTTTTACATTACCAGCGATGGTGAATAATGTAACTAATTGTGATTTTCAATTCGACTTCTTCAATAAATTGTTACATAGAGACTGACTTTTTGATATCAGAATGCTTCAAGAAAACCTAGAGATAAATAAAATAAATACAACTTCAATGAACTTCTCTAAAAGCAAAGAAAATTACAACACTGTTGCGTATTTATCGCTTTCCTGATGATGGTAAGTACGTTTCTAATCCTCTTTAATAAGCTTTAGTACTTAACTAATTAATTGAAGCTGCAAAAACATATTTCTGCTGGCGGGAAATTTGCCAAACAATATCGAGGTAAATTGATTACATTATGAAAACAAAAACAAACTGCGGTCTGTGCGCAGGCGCGTACCTAAATGGGCCAAGGGCTCGGCCTTATTTCGGCACTCGTCAATTAAGGTGGTACATAAACCTTATTGTGGGACATACCTATTACATTTTAGAAAATGGGTAAGTAATATCTACTTTATTCAGTTCGTCGGACTAAAGACGGAAAATATTTTCGCGAAAATAATGCTAAAGTAATTAAACCTAATCTACTTGATTTTTCCCCACTGGGGTTTGCTATTTTGTCGGGACAAAATAAAAATTAAGACATGTAATAGTAAAAAAATTTACTACTTATCTGAAAATCAAACTGATATCATACACATCACACAGCCGCTGTGTATTCATACCGACTAACCTTGTTCCAACAATTTACCAAAAACTTACAACAGTGTCAATCACTCCGTTCCGTTCTAATCTACGCAAATTTGTATCCATAAATATTAGAGTATTGTGCTAAAAAAAAACACTTGTGTCACACATACACACGTGTGTATTACAGAAAATTTATTATTGTATTTCAACAAATAATCTGACAAAAGATACTTGGGACTTTCGATTCAACCCAGTGGTTCACCAAGCAAGATCCGGGGCACAGTGGGCTAACGATGTCATAATCCTAACAAGGCTCGACAGTTAGCCGACATCGCTCCTAACCTAATGACGGCGTGTCTCATTAACTCGGCGATGAGGGCTACAAGACCTAACACGTCATTACTTCGGAATTAGGACGGGATCTGGTTGGCTAATTACTAAAACTTGTGTCTCTAATGGGGGAGTAAATGATATTTGGTTGTTTGGACTGACAACTGATTTACGCGCATTTCCGTTTTTAGTAGTATTTTCGTTTTTCTAATACTATCGGATTAAAGATGTCTCGCGATTTCCAAGGGTTTATCAAAATATTACAACTTACTTAAATCTTCTGTTTGTTCTAAAGTGAATTCTAGGCATATTACGAGTAAGACGTCGTAATAGCCATCTAGAACCGTTGTTACGTCATAAAAATGCTAACAAAGTTTTTGTTCTAAAAGTTATTGCTAGCCGGTAATTTATATTTTCTGTTAGATGATCCTTATTTAAACAGTTTAGTTGCAACCATTTTGGTCTCACAAATTCCCTCTTCCTCTTATATGTATTTTCAAATTTACCTTCCATTTTACATCCAATCTTTTCTTTTGGATTTTATCATCAGTTCCAACCGTGTCAATTTTACGAGGGCCCCTAAAACCAGGTCTTGAGGAAGTCCAAGAGTATTTTATCACGGCTGGAGCGTAAAACACGTTACGATGCACATGTGAACCAGCAAACGATGTTATTTGGGGAATTACTTTTCTTCGTTCCTTATTCGAACTGCTTTATACATTTTTATTTGGGCCCTAAATATTGGGAGGTCACTGATAAATATGAGTATGTATGTCAACACTGATTTAATTAACTAGCTAGAAACTTATTGAATTTGATCTTCTTCCTCATTCACTTCGGGTCAATATTATGTGTTTGAGATTTGATAATAGATACCAATTACTAAAAGGATGGGACAACTTGAAACCGACTAGAAGCTAACTTTGGAAAGTGACGTGATGCCATATTTCCATCTTTATTTCAGCGTCTTATGGAACATGATTCAGGCTTTGGTATTCTATGACAATCTTTCGCTTACAGCGCTCGATGCAGCGACGCCACATGACTTACAAGTGGATGCCCATAAATTGCTTCCGCTTTGCAGCAATGGGATGCCTAATTTTATACAGTTCCTTACAAATATTAGACGTTATAAAAATGATGCTGACAATATGGTGCACTTCGATATGGATCAAAAAAGGAGCTTCCTATTTTTTGCTGTATTAAATGAAACTAATGTATTATAAACAACTAAAAGCTAGATAAAAAGAGCTTGTTCTAAATAGATAACTACCTCCATTGCGTACGATGTCATGGTGTTATTTCCACATATAATTAATTTAATTATAAAGAAATTATAATCACAATCGTAAATTGTTATAATATCGAATAACAAAGTATAACTTAATAGTAAATCCATTCATGAATGAATGTTCAACTAAGTGAATACATTAAGTGGGAGGTGACAGATTGTTAATTAATGTTTCAACATATTGCTCGTATCAATTCAACACTTACTAGATATAAACGTAATAATGATGATGAAAGCGGTAAATTACACCCCGTAATTAGATAAAATCCCGTAAAGCTTCGTGGCATTGAACGTATTATTAACGCTTATGTATATCTAAACACATAAACATAAAGTTTATACGTCGTATGTGTTTGGATGTGTATGTAAATACCTGTGTAAGCTTAGGTAACAATTATCGCAATCAGCGCTCTCTAGTAGATTAGTTTTGAACCACGATACGCGTGTAGTAACGCATTTTATAGATCGTTGCGAAGTAACTTTACTAATACATCCTTTTTAGACTAATATTTATTAAATTGAATTAAACACTCATTTCATTTTTATACTGACTTGATTAATTCATATTATTGTTCAAAGATAGATGGTTTTCACATAACAGAGGTTTGGTTCGTCAAGTATTGCGCATGTTGGTTCCGAGCGCCGCCGCTAGATGCTCCACTGTGCGGCCGTGAAGTGAGATTCAATATGGCGGCGCCATTCGAGTCTGGAACAGGGCGGGGAGTACAGTCGCCGAATCGACACTACAATACTTACGCGTATTTTCGATGAAAGCGACGTCTTCTTGACTCGACGCGGGTGATATTGCGAAATAATCCAGTGTTTCTGTGTTCGTTTATGCGGTTTGTGTTATAATTTGTGCATAATGGTGTATTTGTGGTGAAAAACGTGAAAGGACTTTAGGGTAACAATGTCTAGCAGTTGACATGTTTATCTGCGTCGTGTGTGAAGATTTTCCCTTCGCGTGAGGAGGGACTTCGCGTTAGTGTGCGTGCTTGAGAGTGTGTGCGTGCCGTGGCAGTGGAGTCACAAGGATCCAATGATGGATTTCATTTTCATGGATGTATAGGTAAAAATTGCACGTTAATTATGTCTGTGTTTGTATATGTTGCGGCCTACAGTTGGTTGTTCGCATTCGACCATTCGTTTTAAGTCGTGATTCAAGATTGCTTTGTGTTAAACCAGCCACTATGTAGATATAGTAGCGCATGTATTTTAGTATATATCCTTAAATCGATAAGGATAATGTGGTTTTTGAGTGTGAATTGCTACAGAGCTTTTTAGATGTCTGGTTTCCTTATCACAGAGAACGAGGTTGCAGAGACCTTGTCGTGCTATAATGTTTCGAAATAATATTTGTTGTCTTTAGACGTTTTATTGTTTTGTGTCACGTGATGTTTAAGTGTAATATATTAAACATATTCGCTTTTGTTTGAGTAAATACTTCATTTATACATCATGAGAATTCTAATAGGAAATTTAATTTCAATTACCTTATTATGGATTTATGAATACGGTCATGTGTGGTATAATTTCTAATTCAATGAAGCATTTAATGTTCACATCACTAGTGCCATGCTGAGCTTTAATGATCGAAAGTCATTCACACGCACGAACAAAGTCTGGCCTGTACCATTGAAACTTAATTCATTACATTCATACGAAGTCGCGCGAGAATATGGTTCCCCTCGCTCCCAGTTCGCTGCCTCTGGTTATCAGCTTACAAAATGTTCCGAGCCGTCCCTTTCGTGCGCCCACTAATCTGAATAAGCGCGTCTCTGTCTGGTTTGTATTGCGCGTTTTTCTTATTTTGCCGCGTCATATGCTTGAAGCATGAGCGTAGATTGCAGAGTTTAGTTGGTGGTTGTTTTAGCGGATGCGCGTGCAGGTTGTGCTGGTTCCTAATTGATCGGAGGTCCTTTGTCTAAGAGGCCGGATACATGGTAATGAGAGGGCTGGTTGGGGAAGCTGCGCATCCCACGGCGCAGTCTCTGGCCCGGTACCCGCCCGCGACGCACGTGGCCGTTCATCTCCTCTCCTGTTAACAATTTCCCGCGAACACTGTGCTTAACTTTGATTGAATGTGACTTGATTAATGGATACCCTGGAAATTAATTAATACACGCAGTAAGTTGAGCTTAGCGATTGTGTTTCACACTGGCTGTGTCACGGTATTGTAATCGGGTTAATTGAGTCCTCCCGGGATGATTAGGATGGGGAACTATTGTTTCGTAGTTAATTATTCCCCAATGATCAATATTGACCTAATTGCTTGATGCAAATTTTATCTGAATTTTATCGGCTCCTTCCTATCCAAAATTTTCACAAGGCTTCATCCCGCATCTTTGGATTTTTAAACGCCATCTAAAAATCATACCGTAATGTAAAAAGTAATCTGCACTTACATTGAAAACTATGGGATATTTTTTGATGTTCAAATTGGTAAATCACACACAAGACAATAATTTTATTCAATAGCTTAGGAGTAATAACACTTTACTAATTTATAGTGAAAATTAACGGATTACAGTCGCGCGGAAAGAGCGGCTGCACGCAGTGCGCGTCTGTCCGCTGCCGTGGCGCGTAGCTCCAGATGATGGATCACGGATTGATCCGAAACATGTCGAGCTAATCTCGGTATATACAACGTGAGTAATCCGTTAATTTTCACTATGAGTGAGTCTCACGGTAGTTTTATGTGTAAAACTTTAGGGCCATTCCATTATCGCGGGTGCAACGTTTAGACGCCTGTTTTAGTTTATCCTAATTAAATAAAAAACATTTTAGATAAAATTAGTCTTTGAAGGAATACATTTTAATATGTTCTCTTTATATGAAGTAACAAAAAAAATTTAATCCTTTTTTAAAAGCCAGGAGAAATGTTCAAAGTGCCTTCGCGGGTGCAACAGATTTGGCCCTACCTTTCCAGATCACATACAAAAAACGTATAAATCTGTTAATTCTGATACATTTAATATTTTATGCCCTAAAATTTTGAAACGTAATGAAATAACAAAGAACATAAAATGGAAACTGTAATCTAAGTAAAAATAAATAATGATTTATACATTTTTTCATCAATCGCGGGTGCAACCGCGAATTATCGCGGGTGCAACCCGTCTAATTTAAGTGAACATTTCACTTAGAATGGAACTAAATTTGAGATGAACTTATACTTATTATGCTCCATTATACTTTTGTTGTTGATTATATTAATTATTTCTTTTGAAACACGTGAAAATATTATTTCCATCAGTATTTTTCTTTGGCGCTTCCAATACTGCAAGCTCAGGATTTTTTTTTTAATTTTCGTCTATATTTCTGTGAAGCAGTTTCCTTATGTTGCTCCATTGTCATTATAAACTATATTTCTGTTAAAAACACAGTAGAGACACACGCATTAAATATATATCATCAATCGTTTTTAATATACTTATACAAATTAGTCAAGGTATATCAAAAACACGAATTGTATAATTCAGCCATACTCAAAGTGTTCCGCAATACCACTGTAGGGTTTCCGCAAGAATTTAGAAAGAAAAAAACACCGATCTCTAGTCAAAAGTTGTAGACGCCTGGCCTCGTATACACGGACGGACTGATGTATAAAGAATACACTTCTAAAACCTGTTGTTTTTTTTAAAGGCTCCGTTAAGTATTTCGCTTTATAAAAGGATTTCGTCACTAAAAAAGTTTGAGAACCGTTTGTATAATTAGTCACACAAAAAGGTCGACTTTAAAAAAGTTGCACCCGCGATCTCACATCAAGATCGCGGGTGCAACCGATTTAAGGTATCGATTATATAAATATAACAATCAGTACAGTCCAAAAAACAAAAACAAAATGTTTAGTTTTGATTTCTTCTTACTTTTGCAAAGTTTCAGAACTTTAACTATTTATTTCAGTGAACAAAGTAAACTTTTATATATTTTGCGTCGCGGGTGCAACAACTTAACAGTGTATTTTTGCAGTCCATTACTTTCAATAATTAACAACATATACTTACATTTTTTGGTACACAAAGACAAACGAATAATGTCAGTTCACTATTAGCCGGTAAAACTATACCTCAAAACGTCTAAAACAAATGATTCATGCCAGTATTGCTAGTCATGATTTTACAACTTCTACTAATCCTTCGATGACAATATTTTGCAACACGACAAAAATGAGAATATGGTATAAAATCGCATAAAAATTATATGGTTATTAAATTTAGACTATCTTCTTTCCATAAGTAACAATAGAAATAGCTAATAGCGTGATTGAAAAAAGAGTGATTGAAATCGTCTATAGCGGAATGGCCCTTTACTAATTTATTGTACAACTTAAAAAAATTGTACACGATTACTAGAACATGATAAGAAAATTAAAATATGTTTTTGTCCGACGCGCATCTGTTAGAACCACTGTGCAAAACAGCGAATATTTTCTTATCTAGCCCTCTTGTTATTGTACCTTCTAAAGCACATTATGCAGATGATGACTATAACGAAAGCATGAATAATTTGGCCGATTATGCTGTGCGAGGGAGACAAAATAGATTATTATCACTCAAAATACGACTAGCGATTATTCTTTTAGGAGACAAATTCGCCTGTATTATTAACATTAGCCGTTACACAAACAACTTGTTAGGTGTTATTACAAATGTAGAAGTTCCAAGAAAAGAGAATTAACGTTAATAAACAACAGGCTAGCTTCTAAGAAATATGTTCTGGTAGGTATGCTACACAATCTCAACATACCTACGTCGACTATTTGTCTTACACTAGGTACTCTCAGCAAAATAAAATAAAAACAGATGAATATGTCGATGAAGTCGAATTTAAAAGTTAACAGACACCTCTTATTTCCATTACAGTTTCATGATAAGGAAACTATTCGTAGATACACCTCATACAAAATTTGACTGACTGCCTACCTATTACATTAATACATATAAGTATCAGCGAAAATACAAAATACAGGAAAGTCAAGAAACGTACCTTTGTGTGGCTTTGAACACGAAACTACCGTAAGACTCACTCATCTTGTAAAATACGGATAACTCACTCAAGTTATCCGTAATGTTTAAGAAGATCCTACTTTAGTAAATAGAGTAGGTACCTTCCTACACCACAATTGCGTTCGTAGGAATAGATGGTTCTTTGTCCATACTACGATGTTAACGAAAACGTGATCGAGTATTATTTCTTGTGTTACCGATTACAAGAGGTAGGTACTGGACAACTAGTCGGGAATATAAAGAGTAGATAGGAGTAATAAAGATCCCCTTGTGCCCAGCATGTATGGAACAAAATTCACGCAAACAATCATTTCGAGTCATTTATGAGGATGTCAAGTGCGTGCCGTACAAACATCAAGTTTGGGTTCGGGAATGTCCAGTCCATTTGTGACGTAGAAGTAGGCGCCAAGGGAACAGATGCCTAGATAGTCTTCTTTCTAGTAAGATACGAAATTATGTGGACGAAATGTAAAACAAAATTCTCAAGATCTTCTATTAGTCTTCCGTCTGGGACTTCGGCTTCGTTTAATTACCTCGATAGCCTATGTATTATGCTTGCTCTGTTTGATTATATTAAGTAAAAAATTTCGTTAAAATCTATCCAGTAGTTTGTTTGTGAAACATATCAAACATGTTCACTCATCCATACAGCAAATATATGTATACGTGACCCACGCAAACTTACTCACTAAAATATTTACTTCTAAGACGTAGTAAGTTAGCATGTAACTTTATTTGAGTATAGAAATATCTGCTTCTTTGTATTATAACGTGAACATTTTCTTTCATCGAATTCGCGTAGGCAGATTGTATTCAAAGTCCCAACATCAAAAGCAAAGGTTTTCACATGAAAGATCTAATGTAATCGGTTGAATCGACTTTTTCCAAACCAAATTCTGCGTATCTTTTGACTTAGACATAATAAAAAGGCGTTTCCTCTTCGATGGCTTTCACTTAACAATTATAAAAGTAGGTATCATCTAATCTAATACCAAAATCACTTAACTCATGTTACTAACTTACTAAAAAAATTGGTTTGTCAAGCATGTTTATATTATACAGTTTGGCCTTGCTTGGGGGCATTCCATGAAGAAAAAAAGGGAAACATTATTCAATTATGTCCTTTTCAATGTATGTAGCGTACCTACTTTGTGGTTTCCATAAAATCGGTGAGCGCAGCAGGTGGCGATGGCTATAACAGGTGATAGTGGTCGCTGTGGCTGCATCAGATGTTTATGCCCCTATGATCGTGGACTTACCTTCACAACTCTCTGAAGTACATTATAAAGTGTTTATTGTTAGTTAATCGATGACAGGCATAACACAAAAGAAGCTACGTCCTCAGTTGTTCCTAACAATTTAGGCGAAGGATGATATTAATAAATCAACAATGATTTTTCCGAATCTTGAAATACCTGTATCACTCCGGTCTCTCGAGAAAAAGTAACAAAGCAGGAAAATCTGAAGCACGAGTGCGAAATCAAATTACTGGCTTCTCGATTTATGTTGCTGTTCATTTGTCTTGCTGTTGAACTGGCTAATTGAAACATGATAAATTAAATATTTTCCTGTTCTTAAAAGTTTTATGAGTATTGAAAGGAAAAATCATACGTACAGCTTCGCATAGATACAGTTTAGAAAATCATCATAGAACTTGTGGTAAATTTACTCATACCTTATATCAGTAAAGTCATATCCGTGGTACCTACCCTTTAATGGTTCAGTAGGCGTGCCAATAAATGACGTTCATTGCTGACCTATTGAAGATAAGTCGTATTCTCTGCTGTGCAAAGCTGCGAAAAACGTCTGAAGTTACAATCCGTTAGAACGACGTGGAAGGTATATCGTATTACGACCAACGAATAGTGATCGTAAATTATAAACATAAAACTACTACTTTTCAGTATGAGTGATCGTAAATTTTATAGAAATTTCCTCGAATTTACAAGTATTTTCAAGAGTAATCAATTCATGTTGGCGCTTAGTAACTAGAACAGGACATACGGATAAAACTTACTTTTAGCGCTACAATGCTGCACCGAAATTTCGATCACTGGTTGGTTATAAAGAAAGATAACAGCAGCTTTAATGAAAAAGATGCACCTAACTTGAGTGTTCGCTAACGACTGTATCGATTCGATAATAATTAATCGACGTAATGCGGACGTAGTCTCTGTTTCTATTAGGTAAGCATAGAATAAAGCAATTATTAATCTACACCTACTCAAATGTGCAAAAAATACGTTTCATAAATAACTAGGGTAGAAATAGTTTTTTGCTGTAGGTAGTTAATTAAAAAAACTCAGAATACAAAGTTAAGACTGCAATATCTTCTTTAGCCAGGATGCTAACAAAATTTCCGCATTGTGTTTTTACGAGTACTATATTGTTTTTAAGTGTAGCTACTTACTTAATATTAAGTAATAATGTCGTATATTGATTTTATGTTACAGTCAACACAGAATCAATATACGACATTGTTACAAAATTACCAGTAAGTTGTAACTACATTGTCAACATTTCCGGATGCCATATTCGGTGCTCATTAAACTGTGATATTATTTTTAATATTCTTATGGTTACTTACCTACTAACGCTGCCTTAGTAGCCGTTTGCTGCGTGGGATGCTCTTGACAAAGTCTCAAGTCGCGTTTTCACCTAGTGTTCTGAACGAGCATTCGTTCGTTCGCCGGTAGATGAAAACGCTCAACCGTTCGAATGTGTT